>JAZHEH010002867.1:0-45027 GCA_036589455.1 Ateles fusciceps | reverse complement strand
ATTTTCTGAGGTTTTTTTTTTTTTTCTTGGTCAATCATGAGTATTTTGTCAGATGGCTGTTCTTGCATCTAGTGAGACAATCATATAATTTTATTCCTTTAGTCTGTTAAAGAGGTAAATTATATTGATAGATTTATCAGTGTTTAACCAATCTTGCATTCCTGGGATAATTCCCACATGATAAGGTAGTGCTGTCACTTTAATATATTTCTGGATTCAATTTGTCAGTGTTTGAATTAATATTTTTATGCCTACATTAATGGAGAGACACTGACTTGCAGTTTTTCTGTCATGTAATGTCAGGTTTTGGCGTCAACATTATATTCCCAAAAAAATGAGTTTGGAAACAGGTATTCACTTTCTGTTCTCTGAATGAATTTAAGATTGCTGTTATTTCGTCCTTAAATGTTTGGAAAAATATACCTATGAGGTAGTCGAGCCTTGGAGTTTTTCTTATGCCTGGTTTTACTCATGAATTCAGTTTCTTCAATAGGATATAGAAAATCCAAATTATCCTATTTATTCTAGTGTCCTTTTTTTTTTGGTAACAGCTTTATGAAGATACAATTCACATACCATATAATTCACACTTTTAAAGTGTACAGTTTTGTGGTTTTTAGTATAAAATTGATTGCCACAATCAATTTTAGAGTGTTTTCATCACTTCAAAAAGAAATTCCATATCATTTAGCTATCATCCCCTATCCTGACATACATGATCTCAGCCCTAACAACAACAACTAATTTGTGTTCTGTTTCTATACATTTGGCTATTCTGGACATTTCTAATAGGTGAAGTCATATAATATGTGATCTTTGTGACTATTTTTTTTTTTTTTTTTTTTTGAGACTGAATGCACCCAGGCTAGAGTGCAGTGGCACAGACTTGGCTCACTGCAACCTCTGCCCCCACGGGTTCAAGCAGTTCTCCTGCCTCAGCCTCCTGAGTAGCTGAGAGTACAGTTACTTACCACCAGGCCTGGCTAATGTTTCTATTTTTTTTTTTTTTTTAGTAGAGACGGGGTGTCACCATGTTGGCCAGGCTTGTCTCGAGCTCCTGACCTCAGGTGATCTGCCCACCTCAGCCTCCCAAAGTGCTGGGATTACAGGTGTGAGCCACCATGCCTGGCTATTGTGAGGCAATTTTAAAATATGGTATGAGGTAAGAGTCCAACTTCATTCTTTTGATGAGATTCAATTATCCCATTTATTAGGGATAATTACATTGACCATTTATTAGGAAAAAAATCTGTTGAAAACTCTTTTTTTTCCAATAAATGGTCAATGTATGGGTTTATTTCTGGGCTCTCAGTGCTATTCTATGGATCTGTATGTCTGTATTTATGCTAGTATCACACTGTCTTGATTACTGTTGCTTTATAATAAGTTTTTAAATCAGGAAATGTAATCCTTCCAATTTTTTTCTTTTTTTTTCTAGATTGTTTTGACCATTCAGGTTCCTCTGCAATTTCATATAAATTGTAGGTTCAACATTTCTGCAGAAAGGCCATTGGGATTTTGATATAGATTTCACTGAATCTGTAGGTCAGTTTTGGGAGTATTGTCATCTTAACAATATTAAATCTTACAATCCATGAACACAGGGTGTCTTTCCATTTATTTATATCTTCTGAATTTCTTTTAGCAATGTTTTCTAGTGTTCACATGTAAGTCATGCACCTTCTTGGTTAAATATATTCCTATTTCATTATTTTTTGCTCTGTTGTAAATGAAATTGTTTGCTTTTTTATTATTCATTGCTAGTATTCAGAGATAAATAATTCTTGTGTGTTCATCTTGTATCCTACAGTTTTGCTGAATATATTTATTGGCTCTTCCTTAGTCCTTTCCATATATTAAATCTCATGTTCTATGAGTAGAGATAGTTTTACTTTTTACTTTCCAATTTGGATGCATTTTTTTCTTTGTCTTACCTATTTGCTCTAGCTAGAACTTCCAGTATAATGAATAGAAATGATGAAAGCAGGCCGGGCACAGTGGCTCATGCCTGTGATCCCAGCACTTTGGGAGGCTGAGGCAGGCAGATCACAAGGTCACCATCCTGGCCAACATCCATCATGGTGAAATCTCTTCTCTACTAAAAATACTAAAATTAGCTGGGTGTGGTGGTGCACACCTGTAGTCCCAGCTATTTGGGAGGCTGAGGCAAGAGAATTGCTTAAACCCAGGAGGTGGAGGTTGCAGTGAGCTAAGATTTTGCCACTGCACTCCAGCCTGGTGACACTGCACTCCAGCGTGGAATGAGACTCCATCTCAAAAAATAAAAATAAAAAAATAAAAGGAATGATAAAAGCAGAGGCATCCCCCATCTTATTCCTGATATTTGCAAGAAACCTTCCTGTTTTTTAGCCTAGTGTGTTATGTGAGCTGTGGTTTTTCAGAAATGTTTTTTATTGTGTTGCGGCAGTTCTCTTCTATTCCTACTATGTTAAATGTTTTTATCATGAAAGGATGTTTTCATCAAATGGTTTTTCTGCATCAGTTGAGATGATCATGTGATTTGTTTTCTTCATTTTATTATTGTGATATATTACACTGATTTATTTTTTTATGATGAGCCACCTTGCATTCCTGGAATTAAATTGTACTTGGTCATAGTGTATAGTCCTTTTTATTTGTTGCAAAATTTGGTTTGCTAGTATATTGTTGAAAACTTCTGCACACATATTCAGAAGGGATATTGATCATAGTTTTTGGGTGATTTCTTTATCTGGCTTTGGTTCAAGGTAACTTATAGTATGAGTAGAATTCACCAAACATTTAAAGACTAACCAGTTGGTCTTGAGCCTTTCCTTGGTGGGAGGATTTGGATTACTGATTCAGTCTTCTTATATGAGTCTGTTTGGATGTTCTGTTTTTCTTTGAGTCCATTTTGGTGGTTGTGTGTTTCTAGGAATTTGTCCATTTCATCTAGGTTACGTAATTTGTTGCTATACAGTTCACTGTATTCTTTTACTGTCTTTTTCATTTCTGTGAGGTTAGTAGTAAAGTCTCCACCTCATTTAGTTCCTTCAAGTGTACAATTAGGATATTGATTTGGGATTGTTTTTAATATAGGTATTACAGCTATAAATTTCATGCTTAGCACTGCTTTATCTGCATCCCATGCATTTTGGTATTTTGTCTATTCACTGTGAGTAATCTCAATGTATGTTCTAATTTCTGTGTTTTTGGGGCTTTGTTTGTTTGTTTTGAGACTGAGTCTTGCTTTGTTACCCAGGCTGGAGTGCAGTGGCACCATCTCAGCTCACTGCAACCTCTGTCTCCCACGTTCATGTTATTCTCCTGCCTCAGCCATGCAAGTAGCTGGGATTATGGCCATGCACCACCTCGCCTGGCTAATTTTTGTATTTTTAGTAGAGACGGGGTTTCACCATGTTGGCTAAGCTGATCTCGGACTCCTGACCTCAAGTGATCTGCCTGCCTCAACCTTCCAAAGTGCTGGGATTATAGGTGTGAGCCACCGTGCCCAGCCTAATTTCTCTTTTGACTTTCCCTTTGATCCTATAGCAAGGTGAAAATCCCCCTATGTGTATGACTCCCGGGGACTTCACATACTCAGACTAGTATACACTTGCCTTCAGCAGGTTGTTAAATTTTTCTAGTTTTATCTTCCTAATTGTCTTAGATGGAGTTGAGTAGCATCTGCTCCAGTAAGCAAATGAGAACGTTCTGATTCTCCCTGCAGGTACCTATCTCTCTCCTAATAGTTCAAAAAAAAAGGATATTAATTTTCTATTTGCCCAGCATTGTTCTTGTAAGGATGTTAGCACTGCTTTTATCAGCTCTCTACATCTCTGAGCTGAGATCTAAAGCTACACTGTATGATTTTAATCTTTTGCAATTTAGGGAGATAGACTGCCTTTTTTTAATGTGCAAAGGACACCAGAGAATTGTGTTACACAGAGGTTATTGTATGTATTTCAATCAGGTTAGTTAATTATGTCTTTTCAATCTTCTATATCAGTGGTCAGAAAACTTTTTCTGTAAATGTCAGATAATAGGCTTTGTGAGCGATACAGTCTCTGTTGCAGCTACCAGTCTCTGCAGCTGTAGTGTTTAGCAGCCATAGATAATACATAAACAAATGAAGACCGGGCGCAGTGGCTCACACCTGTAATCCCAGCACTTTGGAAGACAGTGGCAGGCGGATCACCTGAGGTCGGGAGTTCAAGACCAGCCTGACCAACATGGAGAAACCTTATCTCTACTAAAAATACAAAATTAGCCAGACGTGGTGGCACATGCCTGTAATCCCAGCTGCTCAGGAGGTTGAGGCAGGAGAATCACTGGAACCCAAGAAACAGAGGTTGCAGTGAGCCGAGATCATGCCATTGCACTCCAGTCTGGGCAACAAAAGCAAAACTTCATCTCTAAAAAAAAAAATCGAATGTGGCTATGTTCCATGAAAATTTTATTTAAAAAAAAAACAACAGTAGTGGTGAGCTGGGTTTGACCTTTGTGCTATATAGTTCACTGACTCCTGTTCTGTATCCCTGTTGGTTTTTCTTAATCTGCTTTTCTATGAGTTACTGGGAGAGTTACATTAAAATCACTAATTATACTTGTAGATTGGTGTCTCATTTCTGTCAACTTTTGTTTATATACAGTCAGTTCTCATTATTTTCAGTAGTAGTGTTCCCAAAAGTCGCTACAAACACTGAACTAATAAATACTGAACCATTGCTCAGCAGAGAAATACATGGTGAAGCCTCTGGTCACATTTTTGTCAACCAGTCAGTACATAATCTTGTTTTTATGTGTCTTTATGCATAAAGACACATTATTTAATATTGTTGATTCACAAAGATTGAACTAGTGGCCAACAACACCATAACTAATGCCTGAATGATCCTTATCTAACAGATATTTTCTCCATGAGACATATCACAAGCTTCTTGCATGTAGGCACACTAGACGGCAAGCATGTAAGTGCTATACCTACAGACCATTTAAAAAGTGAAATCATCAAGAAAAACACAAACATGCAGTAAATATGGCACTATATAGATTGAGAAATGAACACTTATTTACAGTATCAGAGCTGAAACAAGAAAGCAGAAGATCACCGCGTTCAGCCTTATCTGGGAACATGTAGGTCAGGCAATTCAAACCTATTACCTTCCTGCACATGTCCAGAAGTGACTGCAAAATAACTGCAAGTGTTGATTTTGAGATTGCAAATAATTTTAGTATGTAAATTTACAAATACGTAATCTGTGAATAATGAGAAATGATTACATTGGGAAGCTATGTTTGCCAGGTGCATACCAATTTTGGTTTGTTGTATCTTCTATTGAAAGGACCATTTTATCATTACAAATTGTTACTGATTTTTTATACCTCTTTCTTACCTTAAAATCTACTGGATATGATATTAAATGCAATCATATCAACTATCTTTTGGTTTTGATTATATAGTATGTCTTTTTCCATCCTTTTATTTTCAATCTGCATAATCCCTGTATATATAAAATATGTTTTCTTTGTTGTTGTATTATACTTTCTTTATCTTTAATTTGATTATTTAGTCCAGAGGTTGGTAAATTTTTTCTATAAAGGGCAGGTAATAAATATTTTCAGTTTTGACAATCATAATCTCTGATGGAACTTCTCAGTGTTACTTCAGCACAAAAGCAGCCATAAACAATGCAACATGATTGGGTGTGCCTATGTGCCAGTTCACTTTATTTAAAAAGTGACAAGTGGCCACATGCAGTGACTCACACCTATAATCCCAGAGCTTTTGGAGGCCAACGTGGGAGGATCACTTGAAGCCAGGAGTTCAAGATTTGCCTAGGCAACATAGAAAGACCACACATTAACAAAAAACTGGCAAGCCAGATTTGGCCCAAAGGCCATAATTTGCTGATCCCTGCCCTCATGTATGCCCAGGGTAGTCTATTGGGTTGGAATAAAAATTGTAGGAAGTTTATTTGCACTTTTTGGCTACAAAAATAAGAATTAAAAAATAAAAAGGAAAGTTTTACTAATGTATCTATTTATCGTATATGTATATAACTCATGAATACATATAGATCATTTATAAACATTTTCTTTGAGACAAGGTATTGCTCTGTCACCAAGGCTGGTATACAGTGGTGTGATCATGGTCCACTGCAGCCTCATCCTCCTGGGCTGAAGCGATCCTCCTGCCTCAGCCTCCCAAGTAGCTGGGACTAGAGCCACATCTGGCTAATTTTTTAAATTTTTTTCAGAGACAAGGCCTTGCTGTGTTGCCCAGTCTGGTCTTAAACTCCTAGGCTCAAGCAGTCCTCTCACCTTGGCCTCCCAAAGTGCTGGGATTACAGGCGTGAGCCACTGCACCTTGCCTATAAAAACTTTTACTAATGTAATACTTTCAAAGTATAAGATAAAATTAAATTCAAAGTAGGCATCCGTTATATTCGTTTAAGCTTTTTAGAGTTAAACATGAAACAAATTGATTTCATGGTGATTTCTACATCATCTAATTCTGAACGCTTCAGATTGAATAGAAATGTACTGTTACAGGCATCAGTGTCATTCAAGGATGTGACTATAGAATTCACCCAGGAGGAGTGGCAGCAAATGGCCCCTGTTCAGAGAAATCTGTACAGAGATGTGATGCTGGAGAACTACAGCCACCTCGTCTCAGTGGGTGAGCATGTAAATATAACCTACCCTTGTAACTCCATGTGGAAGATATTTCTTTTTTAAGTGCCAATACATGTGGACAATTTACTTAAACTTTAATGTTATTTAGGCTTTTCATTCAAGAGTCCAAAGTAACTAAGCCCTGTCAAGGACTAGAAAAAATGTATTGTCAGCTCCCAATGATAAATGCAAGGGAGCACTTTCAGGATACTGCTTCCGAAGCTGTATTTTCTCCTACTTTTGGAGACTAAAATCTCATATATCTGGCCTAAGTCCTTGATTATTCTTTATTTACAGGGTACTGCCTTTTCAAACCAGAAGTGATCTTCAAGTTGGAGCAAGGAGCAGAGCCTTGGTTGTCAGAGGAGGAATTCTCAAACAAGAGTCACCCAAGTGAGTTACTGAGCAGTAGTAAACAGAATTCTGCAGGAGTGGTTAGACTCCAGGTCACTTTAGGGGTGAATACCTGAATATTCCAAGACTTTTCTTAGAAAGCCTAAAGGCACAAAAAGCAGCAGTTAAAAGAAAATGATTAAGAAAATTGATTCCTTTTAAAGTAAGAAATTTGTTAATAAAAGATAGTATTCAAAGGGTGAAAAGACAAGCCACCAAGTAGCATAATATGTATATAGTGCAAATAACTTAGAAAGGATATGCTTCCTGAAAAATGTAAAGAACTTCTGCAAGTCATTGTGGTGAAAGGTAGGCAACCCAATTGAAAAATGGGCAAAAATATTGAACAGGATCTTTTACTATGGCCAGTAAATCTTTGAAAATGTGTTCAATCTCATTAGTTCTCATGGAGCACAAAATAATATATGAAGTGAGATATGAGAAGAAATAACAGATATGAAATGAGATGAACAAATACAGCAATGCCAAGTCTTGGTGAGGATGTGGAATATTAGAGACCCTTAACCACAGACTGGAAATATAAACTGGTAAAACCACTGTGGTATCAGGGGATTTGTTTTTAATTTCCACAGGTTTTTGGTGAACAGGTGGTATTTGGTTACATGAGTAAGTTCTTTAGTGGTGATTTGTGAGATTTTGGTGCACCCGTCACCCAAGCAGTATACACTGAACCCAATTTGTGGTTGTTTATCCCTCTCCCCCCTTCCCACTCTTTCACCACCCTGAGTCCCCAAAGTCCATTATATCATTCTTATGCCTTTGCATCCCACGAAGATGTTTTCTAATCAAGGTAAACTTTGCATATGTTGTAACCAAGCAATACCTTTTCTAACCATATGACTGACAAAAAGATATGATTGTGTTCTCTGGAATACATAAAAGAATATTAATGGTAGTATTGTTTATGTTTGGCAAAAATTGTGCTCATCAACAGTAGAATGGAGAAATAGTTGTATTCTTTAAAGAAAAAATTATACAGCCACATAAAATCTTGTACACTGATTATAAGCGTAATATTAAGCAAAAGAAAACAAAAAATATGCATATATATGGTTATATTTATGTAAAGATGTCAGAAGCAGGCAAAATTCAACTACATTTTTAGGAATTCATGTATTGGTTATAAAACTATAAAGAAAATCAAGGAAATGATTACATAAGTATTAGGAGAGTGGTGAATTGTAAACATACAGAGTTTGTAACCAAGCAGAGGTAAACAGGGATTTTTTTCAGAGCCGTTTGTGTTTCATGACATGGTTTCTAATTCCATGAGTGTTCACTTACTACTATTAAGTTGCTTATGAAAGTTTTATGCAAATAGATATTGTTTCATGCTTGATAAAGTGTTAAGAGATAAGCAAGAAGTGGCAGATGATATTTGCAATATGACCTGGCAAGGATAGGCATTTAGAATGCATAAAGTATCCAGACCTTTCTTAAACATCATTTTCACAGTAAAACGTTCTGTAATACCCTATTTAAAATTGTACCCCTCATGTCAGATTGAAATGTAGAAACTTAGGATGGGATGATCAGGTTCACTTATTGCTTAGTTCTGATGGAATAAATCAACAGTATGACAGCCAGAGTAGAGCAGGGCATCTAATTTAGTTGCAAGAATGGATTTTATTTTCAACAATTTTATACTTGCTTGTATTTCTATGAATCATAGAGGTATAAACATTTTTTTATTTAGTCATAAGGGAGTTGGTGCTGTTATAAATTTAATTTGATGTTGAAGAACTGATGAGGGATATCAAATTGTAAGAATGTAGACAATAAACTATTCTAACCATTATACTAACCATTATAATTTAGATAATGTCAAGACCTGGACTGAAATTTACTTTCTCCTTCTAAACCCCTTCCCTGTTGGGCCTGTTCCAAAAATTCTGTTATCACCTGATTTTCCTTGTTATACTACTTACATTTAGAGTTTCTGTTGTATTTATCCCATTCTCTATTTTTCCTACTTCCTAAAATAACCACCCCTATAAAACTCTAAGTTTTCTTTTCTTTTCTTTCCTCTATCAACCCAGTTAGGAAAATCTTATTAATCACATGCAAAATGTGTATTCATTACCAGTTTCCTTTTCCATTTGCACTATACCAATATTATTTTTAAAGGGGGAGTGTTCTGAGATATATATATATATATATATATATATATATATATATACACACATATATATGAATTATTTAATCTTAAGAAATAAAATAATTAAGTGCAACATAGGCTGAATGTTGATAAGCCCTACCCATAAAAGATGTAAGAGTCATAAGATGTTTTCAATATTTCTGTTTTAGAAGATTACAGAGGTGATGACCTGATCAAGCAGAACAAGAACATCAAAGACAAACACTTGCAGCAAGTAATGTGTGTCAATAATAAAACATTGACTCGAGAGGAAGAGAAAGTTTTGGGGAAACCATTTACTCTGCATGTAGCTGCTGTTGCTTCAACAAAAATGTCCTGCAAATGTGACTCATGGGGAGTGAATTTGCAAAGTATTTCTGAATTTATCATTAATAATAGAAACTGTTCAACAAAGAAAGTAGGTTGCTGTAATATATATGAGAATTTACCTTTCAAAATTAACTTTGAGAAAACTCAGACTGGGGGAGAAATTTTATGAACATAATAAAAATGTGAAAGCTCTCAGTTATAATGAAAATCTTCCCAAGCATTCAAAGTTTCAAACTTTGGAGCAAGCTTTTGAATGTAATAAAATTGGAAAAGCCTTTAATGATAAGGCTTGCTGTGTTAAACATAAGAATCCTCACACAGGAGAAAAATCCTGTAAAGATGATGAATTTAGGAAAAAATGTGATAAGACAACTCTCTTTGACCACAGGAGAACTGGCACAGGGGAGAATCACCCTCATCTTAATCAATACAGGAAATCCTTTGAGAAGTCAACTGTGGAGGAATATAATAAATGTAACATGGGTGTGAAACATTATGAATTAAATTCAAGTGGAAATAATTTCAACAGAAAGGCACACCTCACTGAACCTCAGACAACTGTCACAGAAGAGAATCCAGTGGTATGTAGTGACAGAACACAGACTTGGGTTAAATCTTCTGAATATCATGAAAATAAGAAATCCTACCAGATGCCAGTTCACAAAGTTCACCAGAGAAGTCACTTGAAGATAAAACCCTATAAATGTAATGAATGTGGGAAATCCTTCTGTCAGAAAGGACATCTCATTCAACATCAGAGAACTCACATAGGAGAGAAACCCTATGAATGTAGTGAATGTGGGAAAGCTTTTGTTCAGAAGTCTACTCTCAGAGATCATCATAGAATTCACACAGGGGGAGAAATCCTTTCAGTGCAATGAATGTGGAAAAACATTTGACCAGAAGTCAAACCTCAGAATTCATCAGAGAACTCACACTGGGGGAGAAAAGTTACCAATGTAACAAATGTGAAAAATCCTTCTGGCGAAAAGACCATCTCATTCAACATCAGAAGACTCACACGGGAGAGAAACCATTCAAATGTAACGAATGTGGGAAGACTTTGCCCGGACATCAACCCTCAGAGTGCATCAAAGAATTCACACTGGGGAGAAACCATTTAAATGTAATGAATGTGGGAAAAAGTTTGTCCGGAAAGCAATCCTTAGTGATCACCAGAGAATTCACACAGGGGAGAAACCCTTTCAAGTGTAGTAAATGTGGAAAAACTTTTGGCCAGAAGTCAAACCTCAGAATACATCAAAGAACTCACAGTAGGGAGAAATCTTATGAATGCAATGAATATGGGAAATTACATAAGAAGTCAATCCTAAGCGTATACCAGAAAATTCAGGGAGAGGGGAATCCCTATTGATATAATCACTGGAAAATCCTTTTGACAAAAAGATTACCCCTTTTGACATCAGAGATACACAAGAAACCAATTGAGTGTAGTGCATGTAAAAAGACAGTCCCAGAAGTAAACCCTCACAGTGAATCAGAGAATTCACTTAGGAGAGAAACCACATGAAGATGAATGCGGGAAGAATTGTGTCCAACAGGCAACCTTTAGAGGCTTTTTTGTTTCTTTTCAGAGTAGTATGGATAGGCCTGAATGAAGTCATACCCTATTAGATAGTTTTCACACATCACACAGGCTGGTAGTCTGTTCACCAGTACCAGTTGCACTTTACTCCAGGCACATAACTAGTCCAAATTTCCCAATCTCCTTTTCATCCAAGTGGGTCTTTGTGACTAGCTACCAGGATGTGGATGTCCATAATGTATATCACATCCCAGTCTGAAAAATAAGAGACTTCCCTAACTAACTACCAGGGCCCTATCACAACAAAATGGGTATGATTTCTAGGACAAACTTGGTGCTGTGCTTTAATGCAGCACAGTACAAGATAAAGAAGTCAGTGTGCCTGGATGAATATATGCAGCAAAATTCTCCTTTTCCACACCTTTCCCAGTTGAACATTATGTAAGTAAAAATTAAGTTTATACGGTAGTCCCCCCTTATCTGCATTTTCACTTTATGCATTTTCTATTACCAATGGTCAACTGCACATTAAAATTGATTAAATGGATCCAGAAATAAGTAATTTCTACATTTTAAATTGCACGCAATTCTGAGAAGTGTGATGAAGTCTCATGCCCTCCTGCTCTCCCATGAGAGTTGCTGAATCATCCCTGAGTCTAGTGTATCCACAGTGTATGCACTGTCTGCCAGTGAGTCACTTACTTGGCATTTTAGTTCTCAGATCACCTGTCAGGCTATAGGCAGTGCTTGCATTCAAATAACCCTTATTTTACTAAATAATGACCCCAAATTGCAAGAGCAGTTCTACTGTCATGTTGTTATAATTATTTTATTTTATTATTAGTTGTTAATCTCTTGCTGTGCCTAATTTATAAATTAAACTATCATAGGCATGTATATATAGGAAAACATAGTATATACAGGGTTCAGTACTATGCTGTGAGAAGCCCAAGCCGTGGAGAGGCCCCAGGCAGGTGCTCTGGTCAACAGCCTAAGCTAAACACCCAGCCAACACCAGAATCTGCGGCCAGCCATGTGAGTGAGCTTTGCAGATGTCTAGCCTTGTCAAGGCCTACAGATGTCTCCAGCACAGATAGAACCTACAGACGTCTTCCCATGAAACCACACAGCCAAGTCCAGGTGGAAAATTTCAAAGATGTTTCTAGCAAGTCACTGAGTTTCTGGGTGGTTTGTTTTACAGTAACCAAGAACCAGAACGGTCGGTTCTGCACTCTCCAGTGGTCCCCCTATGTTCAAACACTCCACTCAGCAAGCTTCATTACCCAACACCTGGACCTGATCATGCCACAGGGTCTCTCACTACAGAATCTTTTCTCAGGGTTGTAGATGTGGTGGTCTCTGCTAAGATGCTCACCTCTTTACCTTCCCTTAGTGATTGGCTGCTCTGGTTGATGTCAGCTTTCCCTTCCTCCCAGAAGTCCTCCCTCATCACCTCCCTCTCCCTAACAGCTCCAGCTTCTTGAGGTCAGGGCCTGTCTCTTCCACCGTGGTGATGACCTGCATATGTTGGGTGCTGCATAAATTCTGTTTCCAATCTAGGACCCAACCTGCACAGTTAAGGGATTTACCATGGGAATCTTCCAAATCTTCTTGCTACAATGGACTACTTTTATTATAAAATCCAAATAATTTAACAGTTGCCACTTTTGTCATTTTATGTCAAAAAGATGAAGTTTGGCTGGGTGTGATGGCTCATGCCTGTAATCCCAGCACTTTGGGAGGCCGAGGCGGGCAGATCGCCTGAGGTTGAGAGTTCAACACAAGCCTGACCAGCATGGTGAAACCCTGTCTCTACTAAAAATACAAAAATTAGCCAGGCGTGGTGGTGAGTGCCTGTAATCCCAGCTACTTGGGGAGCTGAGGCAGGAGAATCACTTGAACCCAGGAGGCGGAGGTTGCAGTGAGCCGAGATCACACCATTGCACTCCGGCCTGAGCAACAGAGAGAGACTACATCTAAATAAATAAATAATAAATAAACAGATAAAGTTTTAGCAACTACGAGGGGAAGGGCACATAAGAGTCCAGCATGGCACATGATCCAATTCAGATGAACTTAAATGGAGCCTATTGGAGGCTTTGTGGGATGAGACCCCATTGGAAGATTATGGAGTCTGTTCACTAAACACTTGTAACTATCCTTTATATTTTTTTCAGTGGGAACATGAGACTTTTGAAAAAACACAGGTGATGAAACTATGTGTTCTTTTAGCCAATACATGTGGGAAGTTTTTCAGCTTTTTAAAACAATTCAGGTGCTTACAGGTAGCTTGGTGTAAATGTGGCCACAGACTCTCAGTTTGGGTCCTCTGTCTTCTACCTTCCAAGGCCAGCACACCACTCCTGAAGCCCAGCCTCACACCCTGGAGTTTATCCCTCATCCCTTGAGGACCCAAAGACAAACAGCCTTGGCAATGCACTAGTGCACTGTCTCACCTCAACTGCAAAGTGGCCATGGGGCCCTCACCAGCAGTAGGGGAAGATGCTCCAGAAACTGGCCCTGACACCTTTGTCCTGTAACCTGACTGGGCTGCAACGACCTTGGGTGAGACAAACATGATCTCTAAGGCTCTTTTACAGTATTGAAATTACACATATGTCTGATCACTTTAAAGAAAAATGTAAATTTTTTCTTTATTAAAATAATTTTCTTTTGTCCTTATAGATCATTTGTCATATTTTCTTCAGTCAAGAGTTGGATCAGACACAACCACTGGGGAGCTGACATGAGATCTGCACATTTGTTACTAGAAGAGTCAGAAGGCCACCCACTGTTCCTCCTAGTGAACCAGTGGCACAGCAGGTATGGCTTAGAGCCCAGTTTCATGCTTGATTACTGACGGTTTGGCTGTGTCCCACCCAAATCTCATCTTGAATTTTAGTTCCCACAATTCCCACATGTTGTGGAAGGCACCTGATGGGAGGTGATTGAATCATGGGGGCAGGTCTTTCCCTGGCTGTTCTCATGACAGTGAATAAGTCTCACAAGACCTGATGGTTTTTTAGGGGAAACCCCTTGCACTTGGCTATCATTTTCTTCTCTTTCTGCTGCCATGTGAGACATGCCTTTCACTTTCCACCATGACTGTGAGGGCTCCCCTGCCACGTGGAACTATGAGTCCATTAAACTTCTTTCTTTTGTAAATTGGCCAGTCTTGGGTATCTCTTTATCAGCAGTGTGAACACAGACAATTACAACTATACAAAAAGTCAGTGCCTCTAAAACAGAAGCCCCACCAGTACATTTGAAATTACATTTTATTTAAACAGGTATAAATGTATATATCCTTTTAAAATGAAGATCCAAAGTAAGTGAATCAATAACACAAACATGTTGATAGCAGTAATTAAAATAGAGGTAACATTTACCAGTGTGAAAATATCACAGGAGTCAAATCACACTTAGATCTTCAATGACTGAAGTGTGCATCCCACACAGCAGGGGTGGTAGACTGAAGATAAATTCCTCCTCTGGATGTGCCATCCGCAGTCAAGTCCCCTCATCACCATCCATCAGCTCACACAGTGGGGGAGCTGGCTGCTGTGGCAATTCCACAGTTGTTCCTCCAGTCTTTGGCCATCTTTATGTAGCCATCCATGCCCCAGTGTTTACCCCAGCTGAAAGGAGAGCAGGTTTTCCATTTCAGACGAAGGATAAAGCACATTGGGTTATTAACTTAAACACTGTGCCAGAGCCACAGGCTTAACATAAAGAATCAGGAGATGTTAATGTTCCTGTTTATCCCTTATAAATTCTTGAGTGTAAACCTGCATATCACTTCCATCCCAGACCCAAAACTCTGACCTTTCACAGAAGTGCAAAATCAGAAACAGAAAAAGGATAGGATGTCTTTCCAGCTAGATATGCTTCAGAATTAAGAAAATTTTCAAAATTTAGACATGCAATGGGACAAATACCATATTAATATCCCCAGCATGCTCATGATAGTATCTAGATGTTATAATCAATCATTAATATTCTGTGTTCTACCTAAGGGGGGTAAAGATTTCTGAGATTTCAAAATGTGCTTAAGGGCTTGTGGTATCTAAATACTAACTGCAAAAAAGGATTCCTTTTTGAATTTCAACTACAAGTATTTTTCTGGCAATTTATACCTGTTCTTCACCAACCAATATTTATTGTTATCTGACTCTGCTCCTTCATAGCCATAGTCAGCCACCAGCATAGCATGATCCAGGTCTTTAGGGTCACAGCGTCACTCAAAATAAATGCCTGAGAGAAAAAAATGAAGGCTTGGTGAGAAGCTCCCGAGAACACCTGACAGTAACCCACCCTGTCACCCACAGGGAGGGAGGCATCTCTAAAATCAGTGAAATGACATGCAATCCAGATCAGGCTTAACAAGATCTATTGTTATCAAGGCTAGGGATTTAGGCTCCCATCCACAACTAGCAGAAATAGAAATTAGCATACTCTTTCATAAAACACTTTCCTACAGGCATAAAAGACCACTATTTTTAAGGTTGTAATTCTCCTCTAGAATATCAATCTTAAAAGCACAGAACACCAAAATCCTTGACTCAAAAGGCTCTTTTCAGATTTAATCACAGAAGTAAGAATCTTTGGAAGAATTCTATGAATACAACAATTAGATAACATTTAAGTAAATTAAACTATACTATAATATAGCTATTTATAAAAGTTATGAAGTACTTGTATTCATGGAGATATGCTCAGCGTAATATCAAGTGGAAGCATCGGGTGTGAATAGTACATGTACAGAGCCCATCATGCTGATATGTCATGGTGGCTTACTCTTTTTCTGCAATAATTTCTATGAAGAAAGATGCTTACCCTTTCTATAGAACTGGAAGGAGACATGGCTTGCATCAATGGTGACAGAGGTGGGCCCCACAGTTGCCACTGCCTTTACCAGGTTCTCCTCCCATGAAGGGATGTCCACAAAGCCAGTGTCATTAGCAACAGAATACTTGGGATTGTACCTACCGTTTTTAACCTGTTAAAGGTCAACAGGGAAGAGACTTGATTACTGCCATCCTTCTCCTGAGGAACATGAGTCAGAACCACAACACTCAGCAGTTTGCAGCACAGAATTTCCAAGTCAGCACTGTTATAAATCATCCAAGGAAGTGAAATGTTATTATTAATAGTTAATTTGAAACTGAAAATTAGCTCCATTCACTTCAATGAGACCCCTAGGTTTACTTTTCATAAGACATTTTTCACAATGGAGAAATGTTTTGTATATGTAGAATGGTTTGTTATCCATGTTACACAGAAGCAAGAACAGCTGTATGTTAACCATGTAATCACAGAACTGTGTAAAGGCTGTAACTTATAATGACAGTACTGACAGTTTGCAGATATAGATTCCCTCATCTAAAATGTGAATTCTGAAAAGCATCTGTTATCTCTGAAAGTGTCCCAGTAAAACAAAGCAGGAATGGCGGCAAGAAAAGGAGCTGTCATATGCATAGGATGCCTCAGAGTCCAGGCCTCCGTTCTGCTGAGCATACTGGAAGGAATTATCCATTAAGCCACCACTGCAGCCCTGATTGCCTTGAGGCCCAGAGCATACTACCAGATTCTGCTCACTCAGTGAGATAAGTTTGCCCATTTTCTGGAACATCTGCCCTTCCAGAGCACCAGTTGTACTAAAAGCCCAACAAGAACCACACTGACCCTGAAAAGAGAATAAAAAAGCTCACACGCACACACACACACACACACACACACACACACACACACAAGATGCACACACACACACGAACAAGACTTTAACAACAGCTCATATATCTGAATACCCCTTAAAAAGTGAACTGCATGTTGCTGACACTCTACCACAGCACAAATGTCAGTCACCTCTTGGCTTTCCTGGGGTGATGAGAGGGCTGAACCTGACACTGTCTCACCTGATTCTTCACAGGAGTCATGTAGCCTTTCTCTCATCCACAGATGTGGGGACCTCAAGAAGCAGAGGTTCCTGGAACACTTTCCCCTTCCTGTGCTTCTAATATTGAAAACCATTCATCACCTGCCTGAATTCTTCATTGGTCTTCAAGGAAAAGTAAATCAAATGTTAAAAAGCAAGAGATTAATTTGGTAAAGAACTGAGGAAGGAAGCACAGAGTTCAGCCATCCACAGCACACTCAACATGTCTCCAAAGGCATTCATGGCCATTGTGAAGCTGTGTTTCCCTTGCCTGTATTCCTGGTTGTGCTGCTCAGTCATCTTCATGTTCTTCTCCCACACTGCTGTCCTCCATTTTTCTTCATTCTAGAGGCAAACATGCAACTGATGTTCTTTATTTCTATCTAAAAGCCAACCTGTGCTCACCAAGTGGATCTTCAGACAGAGATGGAAGAGAAACCATGGCAAGGGAAGGCTTGACACCTCTGGAAACTATTCTCCAAGCTGAGATACAACAGGGGTGTATGCCCATATCATGCTCATAATTGTTGCCATTAGGTTATTGGTAAGAGCTGGCCTCTAGAAGTTACTCTCTGGCCATATCACCCCGATAGCAAGGCACATCTCTCTGGGGTTCCCCTGGACAGTTTCAGGTGCCACCAGTGCCAGATAATCTCTTGTGCTTTGCCTTCCACTTGTTCCATTGTGCAGCTAAAATGTGCTCACGTGTTAGAGCAGCCAAGGCAATTCCCAGGCAAAAGGCAGCCAGGAGGAGTGAAGGATTCATGTTTCAAAACCTAGGAAGGGAAGAGAAATGAGGATCTGATAAGACCAATCCTAAAAAGCCATCTTACTGCCCCCTGAGCAACTAGGGCCACCATGGTAGAATAAAAATCTTTAAATGATTCTCCCAAGCATTTACCCAAGGACTTCGGAAGCAGCCAAGGATCTGGTTGGAGAAAACAGGGCAAGTGGAGGGATTGGATGGACCCACCAAATAAAAAGCCTGTCCAGAGCTGTAGGAGTTGAAACAGTTTATGCAGTGATAATTTAGGTTATAAAAAGGATAGGAAGGTACCTTATGGGCGAGAAGCTTAAGGCAACAACCAGGAAACTAGGAAACAGTTGGCCCAGGTTTTGTACCAGTTGTGCTGAGGTCATCCAGGCAAAACCTCACTGATGAAGACATCTAATCTCAAGAAGGGACAAAGGGATCCCCAATAATCGGGAAGTCACTTCACACCTTGTTCTTGGCTAATATACAGCAGAAGGTGAGCTATGTTTTCCAAACTCCCCTTGTAATGAAGCAGTTCTTGAATGTCTTCCCAGGAGAAACTGGGAAGGAGAGCCTATCGACCGCCGCCCCACTCCTACAGGTGGGCTAGTCCTCCCAACACTCCAACTCCCCCGACAGAGCATAAACCTAACCAGGTGGCCGAACTGCTGGAAGCCAGAGTCCCAGTGTCCACGCCCACACAGGGGTAGGCGGCTTCCCCCGGCTTTGGGCTGGGGTCCCAGGCCAGGTCCCCTGCCTCTTGCTCACACCCTCAGCTCATGTTCATTGTGGCCCCAGGACCTGGGTGGTGTTGCAGGGGGCAAGGGGCGCCTCTGCCTGATTTGCCGGAGTCGAACCTCCCTATGCCACCCCACCAGCTCCGGGAATACTGCGGCCTGACACTCCCGAAAATCCCGCACTCACAGAGCCGAAGGACTTGCTGGGTCCCTGTCCAATCTCATCCCACTGGGATCTCAGCTGCAGTAGCCGCTGGACAGGCACAGTGGGCAGGTGCTGGGTCCAGGAGTCTCCTGTCTCCTAAGGCAGCCAGAAGGCGGCCAATTAACCTTTAAAGCCCCTAGCCCCTAGCACCCACCCCCCGACACCGCCCAGGCAGGCCCGCCTCCACCGCCTGCTCGCGCTGCGATTGGCTGCTCTAGCCACTGGGCGGGGCCTCCCTGCGCCCTGATTCCTGGCGCGTGGAGCGGCTCAGTCCCCAACCTGTCCCACAGGGGGCTGCGCTTGTCTCAGTGGAACCAGGGGAGGGGAGCTGGGGGCTACAAAGAGAAGAAGAGTCGGAGGTCTCCCTGGGGGGTTCGGATCAACAAAGTACCCGATTTAATGCCCTGGGCGGGTGGTACATGAAAAGAAGTTTACAGGAGCCCTGTGTGTATTTTCAGCCTAACCCTGCTTTTCCCTTAGGCCTAGAGTTTTTGATTAAAATCTCCTGCAGGGCGGAGAGCCAGAGTACTCAGGCCAGTGGTTCCTGTTTGGTCCACAGCAAAGGTGGGGCCAGGTGGAAGAATGCACAGCCCATAGGCAGAAGCCTTATCTCTCAATTAAGGTTTTAGAAGAAAGTGGGCCTGTGGCGGTGGCTCACGCCTGTAATCCCAGCACTTCGGGAAGCTGAGGCAGGGGGGATCACTTGAGCCCAGTAATTCGAGACCAGTGTGGGTACCCTGGCGAAGCTCCATCTCTACTAAAAATACAAAAATTAGCAGGCTGTGGTGGCACACACCTGAGGTCCCAGCTAGTCAGGAGGCTGAGGCACGAGCATCACTTGAGTCCAGAAGGTTGAGGCTATAGTAAGCTGAGATCGCACCACTGCATTTCAGCCTGGGTGACAGGAGACCCTGTCTCACAAACAAAACAAAACAGCAAACAAAAAAACTAGTGGGAAAACGCACCCTCAAAACACATGATGAGATGGTCAAGACCAGACCCTAGGAGGGTGAGGACTGGCTGGGTGGGTATCCAGAGACCGTGGGCGTTTCATAATGCATCGTTTCCAGTCTCCTCCATTCAGCAAGTCTTCTTCCCCTGACGTTTTGCATTAAGTAAGTGAATGAATCAATCATCAAGAGTTAATAAAGCTCTGACTTTGTACTCATTGTCCTTTGCTTGATACAGTTGGGCACTGCCTTAGAAACAATCTCCAGGTAACTTTCCCAACTGCTTTTGTGAGGCCCAGTTTTCCATTTTAAAATCTAAGGTTAACTCAGTGCTCTTGCTTTTATAGCAAGAGGGCTTGGAGCCTGACAGATATATTTAAACTAATTATGGACAAGCTGCTTGGTGCATTAGGTAACATTGTGGGACATCTCCCCCACATTCCTCTTTTTTTTTTTTTTTTTAAACAGAATCTCGCTCTGGCACCCAGGCTACAGTGCAGTGGATGGATGTCAGCTCACTGCAACCTCTGTCTCCTGGGTTCAAGTGATTCTTCTGTCTCAGCTTCCCAAGTAGCTGGGACTACAAGCACATGCCACCACGCCAGGCTAATTTTTGTATTTTTAGTAGAGACCAGGTTTCACCATATTGGTCAGGCTGGTCTTGAACTCATAACCTTGTGATCTGCCTGCCTTGACCTCCCAAAGTGCTGGGATTACAGGCCTGAGCCACCATGCCCAGCCTATCTCCCCCACATTCCTAATATTCACCCCTAAATCTATCATCAATAAACTCTTGTTTGGAAGCCATAGCAACTCCTCGAGATCTGACCTGTGTCTTCTGCCATTTGCCTGATTTCTCCCCCATAGAATAGGAAAACACTGTGTAAGAGATAATGAATAGAAACATGAATATAGACCAGGCGCAGTGGCTCACACCTGTAATCTCAGCAGTTTGGGAGGCCCAGACAGGTGGATCACCTGAGGTTAGGTGTTCGAAACCAGCCTGGTCAACATGGCAGAACCCCGTCTCTACTAAAAATACAAAAATTAGCCAGGCATGGTGGCGGGCGTCTATAATCCCAGCTACTTGGGATGCTGAGGTAGGAGAATCGCTTGAAACCGAGAGGCAGAAGTTGCGGCGAGCTGAGATCGAGACACTGCATTCCAGCCTGGGCAACCGAGTAAGACTCCGACTCAAAAAGAAAAAAAAGTACAAAAATTAGCTGGGCGTGGTGGCAGGCACCTGTAATCCCAGCTACTCGGGAGGCTGAGGGAGGGAAAACTGCTCGAACCCGGAAGGCAGAGGTGGCAGGGAGCCTAGAACACACCACTGCACTCCAGCCAGGGGGACAGGGCAAGACTCTGTCTCAAAAAAAAAGAAGCTGGGCGCGGTGGCTCAAGCTTGTAATCCCAGCACTTTGGGAGAACGAAGCTGGTGGATCATGAGATCAGGAGTTCGAGACCAGCTTGACCAACACAGTGAAACCCCATTTCTACTAAAAATACAAAAACTAGCTGGGAGTGGTGGCGGGCGCCTGTAATCCCAGCTACTTGGGGGCTGAGGGAGGAGAATTACTTGAACCTGGGAGGCGGAGGTTGCAGTTAGCCAAGATCGTGCAACTGCACTCCAGCCTGGGTGACAGAGCTAGACTCCATCTCAAAAAAAAAAAAAAAAAAAAAATATATATATATATATATATACACACACATACATATAAAATAAAATGATTCAAATAAACAATTGTTAGTTCCTGTGAGTTCTGTACTGGAACTCTTACACATTATTTCCTCTGGTATCTTAGCAATGATTCTGAATAAAGATCAGACTCCTTATTTAGCAGGTAGGTTAGTTCTCAATAATACAAGCTGGGTCCTTAGGGGATCCTGTGGATATGAGGATGAAGGTTAGAAGCGTTTGGGAGCATAGCTGTAGGTCTGATTTGTGGACTGTGAGACCAAGATGGGAAGGCAGCAACTGCTGAGGGGCCGGGGGTGGGAGTAGGGAGGAAACAGGACACAAGAAAATAAGTATAAACCACCAGACTGCGGTCAGTGATCAACATAATTTCCAAAGTTTCTATTGAAAACATTTCCCTGGTTTGGGGTTTTGAAGGGATAAGAAATTCAAGTTGCTTGATTTTTTCATTCTTTTTCTTTTACATAATCTCAAATTTTGTAAAAAAAATAAAAAAAATAAAGAATGTCTTATGTGTGCCTTCAGAACTGGTGAATGAATGAACCTCAATTTTTTAATACCTGAGATTGTCACTAAAGCACTGTCTCACCTTATTTACACTTAAAAATCTGACACTGAATTTATCCTAGATGATAAGGTGCAATCTCTTGTCTTCTAGAAATGATCAAGCTAGGAAACACCCACCTTCAAGGCACAGGGCAAAATGCCCTCCTGGAAGCTGGTGGGGTACGAGGCCCAGTCTGTGTCCAGCAGTGTACATTCTGTGTGGTGACAGAAATTGTTGTTTGACCATACATTAGTCACGCTTCGGACCCCTCTACTAGACCCATCTGTGCACTTTTTGTAAAGTTCAGTTTTAGCAAATTACCCTGCTGTGTCAGTTTAGCTAGCAGGAATCTCCATCCTCCATATACTGATCAGGGTCCTCATAACACAGCTGATGTCACATAACCTTGGCCTGTCCTCAGTCAGAATCCAGTTAGGTCAGTTTAGCCACAATCTTCCCTTACCCCTGATGTTCCCTCGTAGTCATTTCCCATCCACTAACCCCTATCCTCCTCCTTGACTCTAATTCCCACTGGCTTGTGCAGGATTCAGAGTTGAGCACATTTGTTCTCCCCTCACTGTAAGAACTACTTGCAGTGCTCCTGGACCTACATATGTGAATCTATTTCTTTAACAATGACTCACCTGTCTTTTTCTCCTTTCCACTTGACACTAGCTGAGGCTTATCTACATCAAAGTGGAGAGACTGGCCCCAGGGGAGCCTCAGGACTTCACCTTGGTGGCCTGCAGGCTCACATTCCACTTTTTCTGGTGCTCTCTGGCTCCCAGAGTCCAGTTTGCCAAGCAAGTGATGGAGACTTCAAGGAGGGATGAGGTGAAGGAGGGTAAATCCTTTTCTAAGCCTTGCTGTCCTGACATGTATTTAGGTTATTTCTTCACTTTAGAAAGGAACTTGACCTCACCCTTGATTTTGTATCTCCCAATGCTGTGAGCAGCCTCACCTGTAAAAATGGGGCATTTAAGAACCCCCATCTCCTAGGGCAGTGGTTTTGAACAGGGAGTCCCTGACCAGTAGCACCTGCATCTCTTGAGAACTTGTTAGAAAGCAAATTCTGGAACTGTGTCCCAGACTTGGAGGATGGGCCCTGCAATCTGTGTCTTCAGGAGCATCCAGGTGATTCTGATGCATGCTGGAGTTTGAGGACCACTGCCATAGGGTTGCTGTGGAGATGACATGGGAGCACGAGTAAAATGCTCCGAACAGCACCTGCACCTAAGAGTTACTCAGCTATTCCTATCATCACCACCATAGTCATCATCATCATCATCACCACCACCACCATCATCATCATTGTCATCATCATCGCCGTCATCACCACCACCATCATCATCGTCATCATCACCACCACCATCATCATCATCACCAATCATCATCAATCATCACCACCATCATCATCACCACCACCATCATCATCACCACCACCATCATCATCACCACCATCACCACCACCACCATCATCATCACCACCATCACCACCACCACCATCATCATCACCACCACCATCATCATCGTCGTCATCATCATCGTCATCACCACCACCATCATCATCATCACCACCACCATCATCATCATCGTCATCATCACCACCACCACCATCATCATCTTCATTATCACCACCACCATCATCATCATCATCGCCACTACCATCATCATCGTCATCACCACCACCACCACCATCATCATCATTGTCATCATCATCGTCATCATCACCACCATCATCATCATCATCATCATCACCACCACCATCATCATCATCATCGCAGGGATCTTTTCTAACTATGTTTTAATTTCCAGGAGTCCCAGGAACTCTCAGACGGGGGCGCCCTTCCTCTGGAGCAACCCCCAGGGCAAGTGTATCTGCAAGCTGAGCCTCTCCCAGCATAGAGGCTTCTTTGTCTGCACCACTCACCAAAATGACACAGGGATTGAGTTTTTTGCAAGTGTGTGTGTGTGTGTGTGTTATACACCTTCCTGCATAAATACATATATTTTTTAAATTGGGATACATTTCACATAACATTAAATTCACCATATCAAGTGAAAATTTCAGTGATTTTTTGTGTGTGTTCACTATTTTTGCAACCCTTACTACTATCTAATTCCAGTATATTTTCGTCACCTCATATTTATTAGTCAGAGATAGTCCCAGTTCTCCCCACCTCCATTCCCACTTTTTCTGTCTCTGTGGATTTGTCTCCTCTTAACATTTCATAGAAATGGATCTTTAAAATATGTGATCTTTTATGTCTAGCTTTTTCACTTTGTATAATGTTTTAAGGATTTATCTATTACTATCTTAGGGTTACACTAGTAGCTTGTATCAGTAATTCAGTCCTTTTTATAGCTGAAAGTATTCCACTGTGTGGATCCGCCACATTTTGTTGGTCCATTCATTAATTGATAGACATCTGCATCTGATTGTTTCCACTCTTCTGGCTATTCTGAATAATTCTCCTGTGAACATTTGTGCATGTTTTTACGTTAAGGTATGGTTTTATCTGGGTATATATACATATAGGAGCAAAACTGATATGTATAACTTTTTGAGGAAATATCAGACTGCCACAGTGGCTACACCATTTTGCTTTCCCACACTATTGATGAAAGGGAAGAAAGCTGGGACTTGTCTGAACTTTCATTTCTGTTTTAGCTTTTTGCTGTTCATTTTGCATTGATGAAACACTGGAAGTCATTTGCACTTTTTCTTCTTCCTGCTTATTTTGATTGAGGTGAATAAGGCAATTGAATAAATAAGATTTTACTGGAAATGTTTAACTTTGTCAATATTATGGAACATTTCAAACCTTTCATTTTAAAACCTTTCTACATTACAATCCTGTCTGCATGAAAAGAGCCATTGGAAAAATAACAAACCAAAAGAAGCAGCAATTGTCAGTATTCCTTGACCCAATTTACTATCTAATTTGCATTGGCTTTGTAGTGTAGAAAATGCCAGCCTCATCTTTGGTAAGCAGGCAGGAGTGCAGTGGTACAATCTCAGCTCACTACAACCTCCCCCTCCCAGGTTCAAGCAATTCTCCTGCCTCAGCCTCCCGAGTAGCTGGGATTACAGGTGCTGCCAGCATGCCTGGCTAATGTTTTTGGATTTTAGTAAAGACAAGGTTTCACCATGTTGGCCAGGCTGATCTGGAACTCCTGATCTTAGGTGATCCACCGGCTTCAGCCTCCCAAAGTGTTGGGATTACACTCGTGAGCCACCGCGCTTGGCCAGTAAGCATAAACTTTTGACAAATGACATACCCTCTCCATTAGGCAAAATGTCCATGCTACCAGATTGACTAAGGAATCTACCTGCTGTCTGCCACCAAAGGTAGCAGCAAATGTCTAGGATCATAAGGAGCATCAGATAGTGCAAACTCCTCTATTTTAGAGTCAATGTGATACCATGGACATTTTTTTTTTTTGTCAAGACATACAAAGCATTCTATTTTTAGACCCATCATTATTAACTTAACACCTTTTCTCTTGTTGATTAGTATTTTAAATGTTTTGTGTGTTTCATTTACAAAAAGTACTCTATTTTATTTCTTGCACATGTATCTTTGTAGATGTGTGTAAATGTCATTAAAAAATTAATTCCTGGAAATGGGGGGTTAGGTGCAGTGGCCCCTGCCTGTCATCCAAGCACTTTGGGAGGCCAAGGCGGGTGGATCACTTGAGGCCAGGAGTTCAAGACCAGCTTGGCCAACATGGCAAAACCCCATCTCTACAAAAAAAAAAAAAAAAATACAAAATTAGCTGGATGTGGTGGTGTGCACCTGTAGTCCTGGGCAACAGAGTGAGACCCCATCTCAAAAAAAAAAATTAATTCCTGGAAATGGATTAGCTTGCTGACAAGTGTTAATCCATTGTGTGTTCTACCTGCAGTATATCAGGTAGATATACTGCCCATTTTCTCATAATAAACTCACTCATTCCATAGACAAAATGTGATGTAATTTGTTGTCCTAATTTTTATACTTTGGGGGGGATGGTTCTAACTTCAACTTTTATTATTATTATTATTATTAATTGAAGGTGTTATTATTTCCCCATCATCATCATGGTCATTACCATAAATAGTTGGTGCTAACAGTAGTCACCCTGCTTTAAGAACTCATTCTCCAGGCCTTTGTCACACAGACTTAATTCCATTCACTCCTCACAACAACGGTCTGAAGAAAGAATCACTAAGCCATTATATAATTGAAAACACAAGAGGCAAGTGACTCATGTGCCCTTGGGCAGGTAACTTAAACACTCTGTGTCCCCAAGTTCCTATAGAAAAATGTAAATAATAACGTATTTCTTACCTACTACAAGAAGATTTGTCAACAGTTAAAGTACTGTACATTTGTGAGGTATTTCATGGCACCTGTGAATTGCTCATGTGATGACATAGTGTGCTTTCAGTGTCAGTGTGCTGGGAAGGACACAGAATAAGAAGAGGGCTGAAAAGATGCTGAGTCATCAAGTAAAGTGTCATTTCCTCTGGGGAGGGGGTTGCTCAGCAAATGCTAAGTGATGGGGATGAGGATCTTGATGCAGAGAAATGGCCCATTGACTTGAGGAATCATCTGGCTGGAGAGGCTCAGGCCCAGCAGTTATGGAATGTTCCTTTGCCAAACAGGTGATGTTTCACACCTCAGAGCAGTGCAGAATGTTTTGCCTGTCAGTGCCTGGTCCCTATTTTCACTCAGAGCTGAAAAGGCTTCTCTGAAGAGGAAGGAACTTTTGGAAAACACTGCCCCTGTAGGCAGACACTTCAAGTAAGAGACACAGCTGCTTGCCTTGGTTCAGGCTGCTACCAAAACTGCTACCAGAACCCCCACACCACTGGGCAATCAAAGCAACAGCGAGATGGAGCGAAAGCCTGAATTAGATAATAAAGCAACTAAAGTAATTCACGGGTGTCTTAGCATTTCAGTGGTATTATTCCCACCCTCTGGCAGAAAGGCCTGGGGGACATTTTCCTAAAATAAATTGGCTGTGGAGTACACAAGAGTGCCGATTAGCTTTTCATTGATCTTTATGACATTGTGTGACATTTTACTATTTTTGACCTTCTAAACACAAATTCATGTAGTTCAACTTAATAAAAGATTTAATAATCATTTTACTCAAAATGAGTCTGAATAAACATAGATAAATGCTACAGCAAAGATAAGCAAATACCTAATACTTGCTCTCTGACAAATTCATTATTAGATTTCCTTGATCTTTCATTTCAAGTACAGATTAGGACAAAAAAAGCACTTTACATGTTTTCTAAAACTTAGGTTATATCTTAGAGTCTTAAACATAAGATCAGAGACTAATTTAAAAAATGTATTTGGATATTAAGAGTTTGAACATGGAAGATTTTTTTCTAAAGAAACAAAATTCTGATAGATGTATTTCTCTGGGCCATGTGACTCTACTGTGTTAGATCAAGGGTGCAGCTGGTGGCCAAATCTGCCCCATAGACATGTGATTTTTGTTCTGCACCAATGTTACCACTTTTTTAAATGTAAATTCCATTAGGTAAAGAGTGCGCTTTTCAGTTAGGAAAGTCCTCACTGCCTCTCCAGACCCCGTCAGCATTCATGGGCACTTTCCTGCAGGGCCCCCACAGCATTTCCATTTTCCACCTCTGTCTTACATGACACTGCTGTCTCATGGCTCCTCCTGTGATGTGATGAAATCTTCTGAGTCAAGGACTGAGAAGGGGGAAGCCATGCTCCTTCCATGGAGTCCAGCTACCGCCCTGCCTTGTTTCCAGACATGAGCATCAGGAGATACATACCAGGAGCAGAAGCTGATCCCTCTCATGGCCCAGGAGATGCGAGGCAAAACAAGATCTCTTTCTATCTCAAACCATTCAGTTTTGCAGAGGTGTAGAAGTTGCTGATATTTAGGGTGAGTGACAGTGTGGAGGAATGGGTCCGCTTCTTTGCTGTTGTAAAGTGATACAATGTTTTTGCCCAGTGACCTGGAATTATTCATTACTTGTCCTGGATTTTGAGGCTCTGAATTAATTTGATCCCTCAAGACCAGCCCTTGCAATCTCACATGGCCACTTCTTCCACAATACTCCTTAGGCCTGAAGGGTTTGAATAGTTTAAATTCTGGAAGTAAAGGCCAGGCCCGGTGGCTCATGCCTATAATCCTAGCACTTTGGGAGGCTGAGGTGGGCAGATCACAAGGACAGGAGATCGACATTATCCTGGCTACCACAGTGAAACCCCATCTCTACTAAAAATACAAAAAATTAGCCAGGCATGGTGGCATGTGCCATAGTCCTAGATACTCAGGAGGCGGAGGCAGGAGAATTGCTTGAACGTAGGAGGTTCAAAAATAAAAATGATCAATAAACACATAAAAAATTTACCTCACTTATGAAAATAGAAATTAAAAGAAAAGAGATGTCATTTTTTCCCCACCAATCAAATAATGAAGTTGAAAAGACAATACTATCTTGTGTTTGTCAGGATAAATTAAAAACAACCCTCTTATCACTGATGGTAAAGGTAAAAATTGATGCAATCTTTCTGAAGGACAACTTTTTAATATGTATCAAAAGATATTTTACCCAATAATTTAAATTATTTGGAATTTCTGTTGGGAAAACCATCAGAGATTCATGTATTTATGACCTAGATTGTTAACCTCAGGTTGTTCTGTTTTTCAAAAAGTTAGGAGCCATAAAAAGGATAGGAAGGGAATATTATAAACAATTCTACACACATAAATTTGACAACTTAGATGAAATGGACCAACTTCTCAAAAAGCACAGTACTCTAACTCACCCAATATCAAATAGGTAATTTGAAAGGCTAGTTTCAGGGCTCAACCATTAAAAAATAGAATTCAAATAAGAAGTCTCCAGGCCCAGATGTTTCACTAGAAAATTATACGAAATATTCAAAGTTTATTCAATCTCTTCCAGAAAAAAATAAGAGAAAGGAACACTTTCCAATTCATTTTATAAAGCCAGCATTACCCTGATGCAAAAACCAGACAGTGATAGTAAAACTGACCCAATAATATCATAGACTGTTCTTTTTGATAAACATAGAAAATGACCTTTTTGTTCTTAAAGCTTGAAGCTTACATTAATTTTATCTGAGTTCCTTTCTCAGAAAAGGACATTCAGACCTCTCAAAAAGGGTATCAGAGAACAAAAACAAGCAATGTGGAAATGAGTTCCTGTTTAATAAATGGTGTTGGGAAAACTGGCTAGCCATGTGCAGAAAGCAGAAACTGAACCCCTTCCTGACACCTTACACTAAAATTAACTCCAGATGGATTAAAGACTTAAACATAAGACCTAACACCATAAAAACCTTAGAAGAAAATCTAGGCAAAACCATTCAGGACATAGGCATAGGCAAGGACTTCGTGACCAAAACACCAAAAGCATTGGCAACAAAAGCCAAAATAGACAAATGGGACCTAATCAAACTCCACAGCTTCTGCACGGCAAAAGAAACAGTCATTAGAGTGAATCGGCAGCCAACAGAATGGGAAACAATTTTTGCAGTCTACCCATCTGACAAAGGGCTGATAACCAGAATCTATAAAGAACTAAAACAGATTTACAAGAAAAAAACAAACAAGCCCATTCAAAAGTGGGCGAAGGATATGAACAGACACTTTACAAAAGAAGACATACATGAAGCCAACAAACATGAAAAAATGCTCATCAACACTGGTCATCAGAGAAATGCAAATCAAAACTCCGTTGAGATACCATCTCACGCCAGTTAGAATGGTGATCATTAAAAAATCTGGAGACAACAGATGCTGTAGAGGATGTGGAGAAATAGGAACACTTTTACACTGTTGGTGGGAGTGTAAATTAGTTCAACCATTGTGCAAGACAGTGTGGCGATTCCTCAAGGACCTAGAAATAGAAATTCCATTTGATCCAGCAATCCCACTTACTGGGTATATATCCAAAGGATTATAAATCATTCTACTATAAGGACGCATGCACACGAATGTTCATTGCAGCACAGTTTACAATAGCAAAGACCTGGAACCAACCCAAATGCCCATCGATGATAGACTGGACAGGGAAAATGTGACACATATACACCATGGAATATTATGCAGCCATCAAAAACGATGAGTTCATGTCCTTTGTAGGAACATGGATGAACCTGGAAACCATCATTCTCAGCAAACTGATACAAGAACAGAAAATCAAACACCACATGTTCTCACTCATAGGCAGGTGTTGAACAATGAGAACACATGGACACAGGGAGGGGAGCATCACACACTGGGGTCTGTCGGGGGAAATGGGGAGAAACAGTGGGGGGGTGGGGAGTTGGGGAGAGATAGCATGGGGGAGAAAAGCCAGATATAGGTGATGGGAAGGAAGGCAGCAAATCACACTGCCATGTGTGTACCTATGCAACAATCTTGCATGTTCTTCACATGTACCCCAAAACTTAAAATGCGATTAAAAAAAAAAAAGATATATATATATATATATATATATATATTAAAAGAACTGAAACTTACCGGATCACCACATCCTGACAATGACAAACCCGAAGCCCTCACTCCTCATGATTGCTTCCTTGCCCCTTTGTAGTCCCTATATTCTTACACATTGTCACATTTCTTCTCTATTATATAAACTCCTAGTTTTAGTCTGTCAGGGAGATGGATTTGGAATTGAGCTCCCATCTTCTTGGCTGCAGCACCCGATTAAAGCCTTCTTCCTTTGCAATACCTGCTGTCTCAGTGATTGCCTTTTTGTCTCATAAACAGCAAGACCTAGAACAAACCCCTGGTGCTTGGGTAACAATAGTTAAAAAAAATCAATAAATGCAAAATCCCTTAACAAAATATTGGCAAATAGAATTCAACAACACATAAAACAAATTATACACCATGACTGAGTGGGGTTTATTCTGGAAATGGAAGGCTGGTCCAGTATTCAAAATCAGTCAGTGTAATTCACCATATCAATAGGCTAAAGAAGAAAAATCATATAATTATATCAATTGATGGAGAAAAATCACTTGAACAAATTCAAAAATCACTCATGACTTAAAAAAGAAAATTGCCAAGGTGGGAGGACCACTTGAGGCCAGAAGTTTGAGACCAGCCTGGGCAACATAACAAGACACCATCTCAAAAAAAAAAAAAAAAATTAGTCAGAGAGGTGGATGGTGGTACATGCCTGTGGTCCCAGCTACTTGGGAGGCTGAGATGGGAGGATAGCTTGAGCCTAGGGGTTGGAGGGTGCAGTGAGCCATGTTCACAACACTGTATTCCAGGCTGAGCAACAGAGTAAAACCCTGTCTCTGAAAAACAGAAAGTCTTACCAAACAAGAAATAGAGGAGGAGCTCCCCTCAACTCTATCAGATACATCTACAAAAATCTATAGCTAGCATTATATTTAATGGTGAAAGAGTGAATGCTTATCCTTTAAGATCAGGAGCATGGCAAGGATGTCCTCCCTCACACTTTTACTCGACATATGTAGTCCTGGAAGTTGTAGTCAGCACAATAAGGCAAGAAAAATAATGAAAAGGAAACAGATTGGAAAGCAGTTAATAACGTTGTCCTTCTTTGCAAATGGGTTGATAATCTATGTAGGAAATCCCAAGGAACTCACAAACAAAAAACCAAAACACTCCCTAGAATGAGTGAGTTCAGCAAGGTCACAGGATACAAGACCAAAATACAAAACCAACTGAATTTCTATATATTAGCAATAAACTCATTCATAATAAATTTTAAAATATGTACTATTAACAATTATTAAAAAAAAAAAAAAAACTGGAGGGCTGAGCAAGGTGACTCATGCCTGTAATCCCAGCACTTTGGGAGGCTGAGGCAGGTAGATCACCTGAGGTTGGGGGTTCGAGACCAGCCTGACCAACATGGAGACACCTCATCTCTACTAAACATACAAAATTAGCCAGATGTGGTGGCAGATGCCTGTAGTCCCAGCTACTCAAGAGGCTGAGGCAGGAGAACTGCTTGAACCCAGGGGGCAGAGGTTGCAGTGAGTAGAGATCATGCCATTCCACTCCAGCCTGTGACAAAGTGAGACCCATCTCAAAAAAAAAGAAAATGGAATAGTAGAACTCTAAAAATCATGTGTAGGATTCTTATGCTGAAAACCACTACATGTATGCATGTATATATTTATGTGTGTGTGTAAACTTACATATATATGAATCTGTGTGTGTATATGTGTTAATTAAATATAACGATCATGGCTCAGATTGTGTTACAAACAAGACGGAGTGGATATCTCCCTCAGGTTGCTTACAGTATGGCTGGGAAGTCAGACCCTAAACCCATGAATGAAAATGTGTCGGGGGCTTCAAAGAAGCAGCTGAGTGCTCATGGCATCAAGCACCTGGAAGACCAAACCATGAGGTCAGAGCATGGGAGGCTGAAACCATTCAGGTTTACAAGGCTTCTAACTTACATCACCAGAATGTCCTCTAATTCTAGATTTCTGGAGGAGAGAGGCTGATTGGGTTACTCTGGGTCAGTACTCTATCTCCTATGCCATCAAGTGTGTGTGTGTGTGTGTGTGTGTGTGTGTGTGTGTGTGTGTGTGTGTGGTGGGTGGTGGCATGACTCAATATAAACGTAGCAGCCAAGAGTCCTAATTTTGGATAAGGGGGTGAGGGAGAACCATTTGCACTGGCTGGATGCACCAAAGGCTGCAGAAAAAAACTAGAAAGAGCAACAAGATTTAAAGAACCAGAGGAAGAGGAGCTGTGGGGAAGAGAAGCAAATGAGGAGCATCCACAGAGTCAGAGAGAAAGCCAGAGTCAGGGCTTCCTGCTGCTGAGTGAGTTGTGCAGCTGCTCCAGCTGCAGTAGATTGCTAATTTCAGGTTGTTTTGTTCTCAGAGTCTCCCTCTGAGCCCCGGAGGTGACAGTCCTACATACTTCAGAGGACATTGAGTGTGCAGAATAAGACGCTGCACACTCAGCTCAGTGATATGTGAGCTGTGACTATAGTGACTCAGGAAAGTGGCTTATGATGAAGAAGGGCTGTGATTTTAGCATCTGGGAGTGCTTTTCTTGGTAGGCTGCAGACACATGTGTTTGGAAAATACAAATGAAGAAGTCTAAAAATGGCCTTTGCCATGGCTCAGCTGGAATTATCACTAACATGGCAACTCATTTCCTCTGGATAGATTAGTGGCAGCTTACAATTCTAAGAACTGCACTTCCTTCAGTGGTTCGAGGATATCTGAATCCCAGGCCTCTGACAAAAGGTTCTCTCCTAAGACAATAACATACGGTGTTTCCCTCCTCTCTTCCACAGACCTCAGAGGGTAAGCCTTCTGAAAGGGACACCCTGCAGCCTGGCCACAACATTGTGGCCACAGATTATGCCCTGTAGGGTAGCACAACCCTGGTGGCCCTCTCCACAGGGCAAAGGGTGGATCTCTTCATGCTTGACCCGGTATGTACAGAATATGGCAGCATCTGGGCTTGGGGACTTGATGGGCCTCTGTGCCTTAATATGAGTCCCCTGGGATGATTTCCTAGTCATTCCTAATACTTGTTTTGGGGGCCAGAGAGCCTGAAAGTCTGGTTTTGGGAGCCAGCACCATCATCAGAAACCATGAAGGGCCTCTGTTCTAGTGAGGGCACTGGGGGTAGGAGTGTCCTGCAGAGCCAGTTGCATCAACTCAGGCCCTGTCCTTAAGGAGTTCATTTTTCAAAAATGCACTGAATCTCTTTGGCTTACGAGAACTCCATGATTTAAGAATCACAATACTGTGAGTTTCTAGACAGAAGCATGCATTCTTTAGAGCAGCACCATCCAGTAGAATGCTCCATGAATTTTGCTTTTAAAGTGCATGCCTTGTCTATCACTTGTGAAATGCTTTGCCAAGTATACTGAGGTCTTGTGAAAACTCAGATAATGTTGACCAATGACCACTTTAAAACCTCTTGTGTTCACTTAGATGAAAGGTCAGTATTTAAATTTAATTTAGATGTACAGACGTTATCGGGCAGGTACTATGTCCCAAAGCACCGTTTCAGGCAGTGGAGATACAGCGTTGACACATAGCAGCCTTTGTGGAGTTCACATTTCAGTTGATATATGTGGAGAGAGGAGAGTTGTAAATTTTGAAATGGAACAGTTAACTAACAAAACAGCGTTCACAGTATGGAAATCAAGAAACTTTTCAAATAGAACCTTTTCACCTATAAACCCCTTAGGCCTAGACCCATTGCTGCGCCAGTTTTCCAGTGCCACAGTTTCCCTTTATTTTCAAAGAAGCTGGCAAACCATGAGAAAGTCTATGGCTTACACATATTACTCTCAGACAATAAATTGCCCTTTCTATAATTTTTGTAGGAATGTACGTACCTGTCCTAGGGAATTTACATCTATTAATACATTTAAACATCACAGCAGCCCTGTGAGGTAGGTCCTACTATTATTTCTATTTTCAGATGGGGAAAGAGAGGCACAGAGAAGGTAACTTGCCTAAGGTCAAGCTAGTGACTGGTGGTGTCAGGTGTCACACTCTGGCAATCTGTGCTTTAACTACTATACCAGACAAAATTTCAAAAACAAATGCTCTTGAATACAAGTAAAATATTTCTGAGAACATTCTGAGCAGTTCTAAAGGCAACGGGAGGTGCTTTGACTTGGGGAACTAACTCAAGGATTCCCAGGCACAGACAGAGCCTCTGCTTTCTACCCTCAAACATGACAGCAGGGCCCAGTCTGGACATAGGTGGACAGCAGAGCTTGCCACCATGACAAAAGGAAGAGAGGAACCATAACATAATATTTCTTGATCTCCGTGCATTATCCTGAAACCCCTTTGGATTAAGTCACCCTAGTATAAAGAACATTTGAGCAAAGACTCAGTGCACAAAGCTGAGTGCCTGTTTGGAATGTAGACGTCCAGCAGAGGTAGCTGGTGGCAGCTGTCACAGATAGAAATGCCATGGAGGGCAGCCAGCAGTGATGGAGGCAGCATTCTTTGGTGGGTCAAATCCAGCCTGTGAGATCTGTGGGTTTGTAGAGCTGGTGATTTGATTTTGTCAGAACACATATTGTTCTGGCACACGAGTAACCACCTCGTGTTAACCAACTCCCCATTGTGGGATAAAGTTCAATGTCAAGGCATTAATTTACAAATAGGAGCTGTTGTTTCTCAGTGACAAGGAGCTGGTGCCTGATCTTCAGGGACCCTCTCATCAGAGTGCATGGGAGCCCATGGTAAAGATCAGCTGTTGCTGGTGACCACACAATCAGAATAAAAGGACCTATTTTCCAGGTTAATAGAATGATGGAAACAACATTCCAGGGGCCTGAAAGTCCCTGCCCCAGCCCTGGCAGTGGATCACACCAAGGTGTTTTCACCCACTGATGCAGAACGAGCTCCTCCATTCAGGTGGAGAGTGAGTGCCACTGTTCAGATGACAATTGTGCATCTCCACAGTGTTTGCTGAAAAGCAAGAGCAAAATTGAACCTGGCTTAATTAAGTGAAAGGAGTTACTGCATTGATGGCGATACAAGAAGTGGGCAGGGAAATGTTGGGAGGGTCTCTGGTGAGGGCTCCACCCCTGGGCCTATGCCCACGGACCTAGGTGAGGATAGGCATTTCTGTTTCAATGCCCAAATGTTGCATTTCCCAAGACCACCCTGACCTGCCACACCCCCCCCCCCCGTGCCTGTAAAATCCCCGAGACCCCAGCAGGCACACACACAAGCAGCTGGATGTCAAGAGGAACGTATTGGTAGAAGAACACACTGGCATTGAACGGCGGATGGTGGAAGATAAGGCAGGGGCTCTAATGCAAGCCACCTATGGACCCACGGCTAAAGTGAAAGAGCACACTGTAACACATACCCGCCCACTGGGGCTTCAGCTGTAAACATTCACACCTAGATACTGCCATGGGGTGGGAGCCTCCCCCTAGAGGTTTGAGCCACAGGGCAGGGACACAGTGAGCCACACCCCCATCATGTGCCCTGTGACGAGGATAAGGGAACTTCTCCTGTTTCAGTGAGAAAACTGAGGACCTTAGCTAGGAATGGGCAGGGTTAGAGGACCAGGAAGCAGGAAGCACGTCACTGGTGTGGCAACACGGCCAGTCTGTCCTGGACACCAATCCCGGTGCTGTGCCTCTCACTCAGGTTTCAAATCCTGGGGAGGGTGTCTTATTTTTAAGCTAAGGTACATGCCTGACCTTGGCCTAGAAGAGGCCCAAATATGAATCTTTCTAGACTGGCATCCAACTCTTTAAGGAATGTCAAGGCACTTTTCAGAAGTAGAACTCAATGCTGGACTGCTCCAAAGCAACAGATGCCCACAGCGAGTTAAAGCTCATGAGACAAAGACCATCACATGCACACCTGTAAGAAAAAAGAAGTTCGATTTATTGGGCCGGGGGAGTGCACTGCAGAGGAACCATGGGATTTTCCTTGGTCATTCTAAAGAGGGTTTGAGGAACAGAGGATTGGTCTGGATTGGATATTGCCTGGAAGTGGGTGCAATTAATGATTGGTTATCTTAATAATTTTTATTTAGGAGCCAGGGAGATTAAAGTGAAGTCATTGGTGAAGAAGCAGTTGTCAATTTTGTTAGCAGAAAAGAGGAATGTGTAGTTGTTGAGTCTCCTAGTCACTGTCTTATTTCAGACATGGACAGCACGGCCTTTCCTCTTCGTATTCTGGGAATATCTCTGTTGTTCCTTGGGAACCTCTGGGCTAGCTGCCAGCTGTCAGCTATCATTTTGGAGTTTCTCACTTTCTCAAAATCTTTGATATCCATCAAAGTGGATCTTGTTTCCAGGCCCTGATTTTCCCCCTAGTGACTTAGAGAGACATCGGCATTTAAGGTGATATCCACTGCAAGCTGATCATATTTGTCACCAGAACTAGATAAAGGGGTGTCTGAGGGATGCCCTGCAGCTATTGACCATGGTGGGCATAAGGGGACTGGAGAGAGGGACTGAGCACAATTTTATTAGTAAGTCTCAGGGTTCCTTTAGATTTTACCAACTTTTTCCTTATGCCAGGTGAACACAATTTCCAATTGAAAGAACTCCCTCTTTTCCCCCAGGTAAGAGTAGCTGGGATACCAGAAACTCTTAGTGGTTTCTGAGATTGAATCAACATAAACAAAATAACTGGACCGTAAATTAATGGCCAAAATGCAACCCTCACACATTAGTACAACTTCTCCTCTAACTATTGATGGCTTAAGTCTTTCTGAAAACTTTAATCTGGGGGTGAGAACTTGGGAGATAAATACAGTCATGTTCCTTATAAATAAGGGGCCTCCCTGACAGTAGAAGTTACAAAGAGAAAGAAAGAAGACCGTGGGCCTCTTCCCTTTGACTTGTCCTCCCACTTGCTATGTTACTGCTTGAGCTTCCTGTGTGGACTCCATATTACCACTGTCTTTCCACCACTCATGAAGGGCAGGCTCCAGAGTGACCACGGCCAAGCCCCAACTCTGCCAGCAGGCCCCATCTTCTCATGATTCTGTGGGCTTCTGTTTCCTGGCGTTTCTCTTCTTCCTGGCATCTCTCTTCATCTCGCCAGACTCTTGGTGAATTTTTACTGGTGGAAAAAGATGTCAAGATTAATAAGAAAGGAAAGATTTACAGCCTGAATGAGGGCTATGCTAAGTATTTTGACGGGGCCACCACTGCGTATGTGCAGAAAAAGAAATTCCCTGAGGTGAATGAAGAAAGCCCAGGTGGGTAGCAGGGAGAATGTTGTCTCCATGAGGCCCTGTTTGGTGGTGGCTTCAGGGGGCCTTGCTGAAAGAGGTTGGAGCCACTGTCCATAGCTCTGGCCAGTATGAGAATGGTAGACTCTGCGCTTCTTCATAAGCAATCAGTATCTTTTATAGCTACAATGTACCTTCTAAAGGTAACACTAACCTTTACATTTAAGTTGTTCCAGGAGAAATTGTTTATAAAAAAGTTAGGGATCACACTCGCAAAATTTAGAGCTCAGGCCAGAACCTCTCTTAAGTCACTTGTTTAAGCCCCAACCTATAGATTCACTCACTCAGTTGCATTTGTTTTTCAAAGGAATAACTATACAAGGGGACTTCAAAGAGTTCATGGAACATATAAAATTAAAAGATAAAAATATAAAAATATTTAAATTTTTTCTCAATATACCAGCCATTTAGTCCAACTCTAAAGGTCCTGGGAATTTAACCCTGCAAAGGCAGTCTTTTTTATGTTATTTGCTCAAGAAAAATTGGTGCTCTTTAAAGGTTTTTTTTTTAATATTAGGAAACAATAAGAATTCAGAAGGAGCCAAGTCAGGGCTGTAGTTATTTTCCATTAAAACCTTTGCAAAATTCCCTTGTTTATTGAATTAATGAGAGGGATTAGCAGAGCATTGCTGTGGTGGAGAACTCTCTGGTGAAGCTTTCCTGGGATTTGTCTGCTAAAACTGTAGCTAAATTTCTTAGAACACTCTCTTAATAAGCTTATGTGGGCCAAGGAGAAAACATCTCCCCAGTGTTGTGAAAATGAATGGCTGTGATTAGCCAAGGCCAAATTGTATCCTGCAGAGGCCCTTGCTCTCCTCCCCTAAGTTATGTCCATCTATAGTTATCCATCCATCCATCCATCCATCTGTCCATCCGTCCATCCATCCATCCGTCCATCTGTCCGTCCGTCCGTCCATCCATCCATCCTTATTCTTATATCCCTTCATCCCTCCTATCTATCTATTTATCTATACTTAACTGAGAGATTTCTCACAGCTTTTCTTTACAGAGCAAAGGTAAGTTGAAGAGTAGCAACACCTCTCTCTGTTATGTGAAGTTATTTTGGGCTAAAAAACTAGAAATTTAGGAATGGGAGTTCTATCTTTAGGTCCTGGTAGTTCACTGTGTGTCTTCTGAAAGATTCTGTATTTAAATATTTTGATTTCATGACTTAATGTTTTCTCTTAATATAAAAATTGTGTGCATTCATGTGTAACAGGTGGAAGGCACCAAAAAAGAAAAAAAATGTAAACAAAACCATGTGTAAGTTTCTTCACTCTCAGTAACCCCACTGTGAATATCATGATATAAAACTCTAGGCTTTGTTTTTCTGCAAATGTGCTTGCATAGTTGCCAAATGTAATCCAATTATAAACACATTTTGTAAACTTGCTTTTCTATTTACATCTATTTCACCATATTTCCTAGTTATTAAAAATTTTTCAAAAGCACATTGCTGTACCATAATGTATTTAATCATTCTCAGGTTGCTCCACGCTCGGGCTGTGTCCAGATTTTCACTTCACAAAAAAGGTTGCAGGGAGCCCCTTTGTATCTTGTCTTTGCTGATCTGAAAATTCCCTTATAAGGGATTCCTGGAAGTAGGATTTGTGGTAAAATATAATTGTGGATCCCCACCTTAGTCTTCACTGTCAAGTCAGGCCAAGGTGTTTCCCGTTGGGTCTGATAAAGTGCTAAGGAGCTAAAATACCAGAAGACTTGGTAATTTCTTTCCTGCAATGTGTTTTCAAGGGGTGTAATAGAGAACAGTGTAATATAATGTTCATTATAATTCTGAGTTAGAGGTGTTTCAAGATAATATATAATAGCTAGTATTTACTGGGTGATTAATATGTAGTAAGCCCTGTTTTAAGTGTTTTACATATATTAATTCCTTTATTCTCATAACAACTCTAGGAGGCAGGTACAGATGGGGAAGATGAGGCACAGAGGGGTTCAATTACTTATCCAAGGTAAGTGACTGAGCCAGGATTCAAATCCAAACATTCTGGCTGCCAACCTTTACCCTTAAGCACAACATGACCCTGCTTGGAAGCACACAAGTGGGGAAGAACCTTCATCTCCCACATACTGGGGTGCATGGCTTAGGGCTGCCTAACCTGCTGGGAGACAGTGCCTCTTCTTTGCTGGCTGTGGAGTTTCTGCCTCCTTTGCCTTGGTTGCCTTCGTTCCTTTTCCCGCTTTGTGAGCTGTGCACCTGCTGGGTGTGGGCAGGGCAAAAGCCCAGATGAAAAACACCCAATTCTGCATCTGAAAGGGAAGAGGAATATGTATCAGGCTGTTCTCAGGAATCTCGTGGAAGGGAGTATGGAGGGAGGAAATGAATATGAAAACACTGCTACAGGGTTTAGTATTTTGTTTTTTCATTTTTGTTTTTGAAAATTGTTAGAGCATTGGGCTTGCCTAATTAGCAGTAATATTTCCTCACATTTTTCACAAATTCCACCTGGTGCAATGCCAGATGTGATCTATAAAATCAGAATTCCTAGAGATGACAGGTCTAATGGTAATGAATTCCCTCAGTATTAGCTTTTCTGCAAAGGATCTTATTCTCCTTTACCAGTGAAGCTTAGTTTGGCTACAGATATGAAAGTCTTGGTTGGAGTTTCTTTTCTTTAAGAATGTTGATCATACCCTATGACTCATGGGGGGAAAAAGCATGTTGAGCATAAGCCCCCAATCTCTTCTGGCTTGTAGGGTTTCTGCTGAGATGTCCACTGTTAGTTTGATGGGCTTCCCTTTGTAGGTGACCTGACCCTTCTCTCTAACTGGTTTTCACATTTTTTATTTCATTTCAAGCTTGGAGAATCTGATGATTATGTGTCTTGGGGATGATCTTCCTGTGAAGTATCTTACTAGTGTTCTCTGCATTTCCTAAATTTTCTGCTGGCCTCTCTAGCTGGGCTGGGGAAGTTCTCATGGGTGATATCCTAAAATATGTTTCCCAAATTGTTTCCATTCTCTCCATCTCTTTCAGGAACACCAGTAAGTCATAGATTTGGTCTTTTTACATAATCCCATGTTTCTCAGAGTTTTTTTATTTCTTTTTATTCTTTATTCTTATTCTTATCCGTCTTATTTCAGAAAGCCAGTCTTCAAGCTCTGAGATTCTTTCCTCAGCTTCATCTACTGTACTGCTAATACTTGTGATTGCATTATGAAATTCCTGTAGTGTATTTCTCAGCTCCATCAGGTTGATTACATTCTTTCTCATACTGGCTATTTTGTCTGTCGGCTCCTGTATTGTTTTATTGTGATTCTTAGCATCCTTGGATTGGGTTTCAACATTTTTCTTAATCTCGATGATCTTCATTCCTATTCATATTCTGAGTTCTATGTCTGTCATTTCAGTCCTCTCAGCCCAGTTCAGAACCCTTGCTGCAGAGGTGATGCAGTTATCTGGCAGAAGAAGGCACCCCGGGCTGAGTTGTCAGGGTTCTTGCACTCATTCTTTCTCATCTGTGGGGGCTGATTTTTCCTTCAGTCTTTGAAGTTCTGTCCTTGGGTATTTTCTTTTCTTTTATCCTATTTGATGACCTTGGGGGTTTGATTGTGGTACAAGGTGCGTTCAGCGGACTGGCTTTGTTTTTGGAAGATTTTAGGGGGTCAAAGCTCAGCTCCCAACTTCTGGACTGCTTGCTCTAATTCTGGACTTTTACTGGGTTGACTTTGTTCCCTGCCTCCTTGAAGTTAGGAATTCACTGTGTTGGGGATATGGAGGTGCTCCCAGATAGCTGGTCACAGCACTTTGATGGGTGATGCAGCCAAAGCACTTCATAGGGTGGTGGCAGTGGAATCTGTCCTCATTTGCATGTGCCAGCAGCAGTGGCAGTGGCAGTGTGGTGGAGTGCATGCTTGTCCACTGTGGCGGGGTGCTAGTGTGTGCTGGGTTGCTGGCCTCTGTGTAGGTGTTCATTCATAGCAGTGGTAGAGGCAGCATGGTGTCAGGAGGAAGATGCCCTAGCTGGTGCCTTACATGTGTTTGCACTGGTGATGGTGTTAGCATGTGGGTGGGGTGCTGGTGGGTGCAGGAGTGTGAGTGTCCTGTGTGTGTGTTCCTGTGGGTGTCAGTGACCACTCAGGGTGGACGTGGGTCCATTATTCTCCATGCCTAGTTTCAGGCTGGTGGTAGCTTGGCACAGGGGTGGGGCATTAGTGGGGGTAAGGCCTACCCATACACACATGCTCTGGCAAAGCCATATTGGGGGTGGCTGTAGGCTAGTTCGTGCAGGCAAAGCAGCACAGGGGGAGGCTGCAATGCGAGGACAGCACAAGCAGGCTGGTGTGTGTCTGTGGGGGCTACTCTGCTGGAGCCCTCTGCTGGTCAGGCATGGCCTGCCAGCACAGGATCTATGATGTGGGCCCCTAGGAGGTACCCTCTGTGGGCACCTAAGGCGGCACTGCAAGCAGGCTTGCCCAGGCCGGGGCCCCAGGAGAGGCCAGGAGACTGAGGAGTACTCAGGTTAGACTGGCCCTGTCTCATGGACCACCCTGCAGAGTTCAGGTCCCACAGTTCTCCGAGGACTTGAGTCTCCTATAGGAGTGAGTTGAGCCTAGGGGGATGGGTGTCCCTGGCCATGATCCACTAGAGAAGCTCCTGCAACACTCTCTGGGCTCCACACTGGCGATAGTTCTGCCCCTGCCCCTTCTCTAAGCAGCTCTCCCTGCCAACTCAAGTGTCCATGGTGGTTGAGGGGGTTCCTCCTGCCAGGGTTCCAGATGCCCGTGGCAAGAGTGGGATGCTCCTTGCCTGTACAACTCACCCCTTCTCCAGAAACCAGAAATGGTGTTTCAAGAAGGAGCTCATAGTCAATAGTAGATAGTACTGCTTAGAAGTTACATATAGTGTCCATAGGCTATGATGACTTAAGGGCATTGGTGCCCTTGGGGGAAGTGTGTTCCACTGGAGTGATGGAATGGAAGTCAAAGAGCAATGGGCAGAAGAATGGGGGAAGGTGGTGGAGGTGGTGGATGGCACACCTCTGGGCCTCCATGAAATGTGTCAGTGGGGGATCCCAGGATGGAACTAGAGTCTGATATGGGGCCTTTGGATGAATTTGTAATCAAATGGGAGATCCCTGAGCTCATGGGCTGAGGCTGAAAGAGAAGCTGAAGTTCACGAAAAGAAGAGATGGGGGATGATGGATGTCACTGAGTCTGTGAGAGGCAGAAGGGGGAGGAATCCGAAGACGAGAAGAGGACAGGCTTCAGGTAGGAGGAGGACACCACTTCTGTGATGACAGGAGGAAAGGTAGGATATTTATCCAACACTTGTGAGTACATTTACCTGAGAGTAAATGTACTCACAAGTGTTGGACATTTACTCAAACAAGGAACATGGTCCCATCTCCAAGAAGCTATGGTCTGGTTGGAGTGGCAAGACATTGCAACAAAAAAGAATAACTCAGTGTGTGATAAGCCTACAGGAACAAGTGCTGTAGTACTGGGTAGGCATTTACAAGAAATACTTCAAGTTAGGTTTCACTTATGTCTGCAAATCAAGGAAGGTTGAAGTCCCTTAGGAGGCCTCATTGGCTTTGCTCAGAGATCCAGGCCTGGTTTCCATCTTAACTTACTTTAATGATTTGTTGGTAACCAAATGCATGTGCGCACACACAGCACACACACACACACACACACACACACACACAATTTCTAACCAAAACACCTTGAGAGGACATCAGTTCACGTTTGATCTTGGCATTTACTCAGTTCTTGATTCATTGCTCACTCTAGCTTATGTTCAGGTCTTTAAAGCTTGGGCGGGTTATTTTGCCAAAGTACTAGTTTTGAGGCTTACTTTCTGTGTCATTACTCATGACTGATACCATGCTGAGTTAACCCCAGACTTTTTTGGAACACAAAGCACTTGATGCCTGCCCTAAGGAATTTGCTGTCTCCTTGTGCTCTGTCAGAGAATTATTAGAGAAAGAAATCATAGACGGATCACTGAATGGGGAAAAACAAACCTGCCTCAGGGAGCAATGTAATCATATTGTCACGCCTTTCCTCTTATGCCTACTCTAAAGAACATCATGACCTTTGACATGTTTCTCTCTGGTCAGACATCATTTTTATTATATGTATGAGTAGTGAAATTGAGGTTTACAAATAAGTTGTTTTCTTTCTTTAAATGATTGCTAACAGTGTTTAAGATTTTGCCATGGATAAACACTGCATGCAGTAAGAGCAGAGTAGTCATTATTGGAGGAGGTCTTCTTCTCAGAAAGCTACAACTATTGTGAACCATAGCGCTTCAAGGAGCTGCCAAACAACTGTTCTTCATGTAGACTTCCCTTCTCTTTCTTTCTTTTATTTCTTTCTCTTTGTGTGTTTAGCTGCTCTCTCAAGACTGCTACAGGATATTGTCTCTTACTTTAAGTGGTCCTACATTTAATAAGTCCAATCACATGTTGACATTTGAGGGTCTCATGATGAATGAAATGCACAATTGTATAATCTTTTCAATTCCTACACTAGTGGGTGGAGGATAGGGAGTCAGGAATGTAGAGGTTACCCCCAATTGGACATGTGACCCAGAGCATTTACTGGCTAATCCCAAAAGCCACTGGATTTTGTCTCTTCTCTTTCTGTCTTCTAGGACAGTAGTGCTCCCTATGGGGTCAGGTATGTGGACTCCATGGTGGCAGATATGCAGCACATCTTAGTCTATGGAGAAATCTTCATGTACCCAGTCAACCAGAAGAGCCCTAGGGCAAGGGAATTCTCCTGTGTCCACTGACTGTGCATCTGGTCAGGGAGTACGGGGAGCTTTCTCTCCTCACGCCTGCTGTTTGGCTACTGCTCCTTAGCATGTCTCTTTGATGGACAGGGGAGAGAAACCAGCTCTATATCCCTTGAGTGAGCCTCCAGACTGTGGTAGGTTTGAAGAAGAAGGCTGAAATTATGTGACTGGTGATTCTCACTGTCCTTCCCCTCCGGCCTCACACCCATCATTCACCATGAACCAGCTGTGTGTCTTATTTGCCACAGGCTGTGTCTGACTTTTAGCTTTAGCATCAGCTGATTCATTAGATTCCTTATGGAATCTAATGAAATTTATCAACACACATCCCAGAAAAATGCATATAAAATACACATTGCATGCACATTACATGTTTAGAGGGTTCACAGATACCCTGAAGTCCACCCAAGAATTCCCTAGAAAATCCCCAAGCCCCAGAATAAGAACTTCTGCTCAGAACTCATTAAATATGACTGGAAATGTTGTTCCTGGAAGGTCTAACTGCAACTCAGCTCTATCCCATATCAGTTAATTGCAGGAGAGAGGCCAGCGGCAGAAGTTGTAACTGACAATTTTCTTTTGTGGAAC
>JAZHEH010002864.1:0-164536 GCA_036589455.1 Ateles fusciceps | reverse complement strand
CAAGTGGTGGATACACAAAAGCCTAAACTTCACTACTACGCAGTATATCCATGAAACAAAACTGCACTTGTACCCACTAAATATATAAAAAATGAATAATAAATATGGCCAGGCACTGTGGCTCATGCCTGTAATCTCAGCACTTTGGGAGGCTAAGGCAGGCAGATCACTAGAGGTCAGGAGTTTGACACCAGCCTGGCCAACATGGAAAAACCCTGTCTCTACTAAAAATACAAAAATTCGCCAGGCATGGTGGCTCACGCCTGTAATTCACGCTACTTGGGAAGCTGAGGCAGGAGAATCACTTGAACTCAGGAGGCAGAGGCTGCAGTGAGCTGAGATTGTGCCACTGCACTCCAGCCTGGGTGACAGAGTGAGACTCCATCTCAAATACATACATACATACATACTACAAAGCTATAGTAACAAAAACAACATAGTATTGGCATTAAAGAAAAAAGACTCATACACTAATGGCACAGGATAAAGAATCCAGAAATAAATCAATACATTTACAGTTACCCATTTTCTACAAAGGTACCAAGAACATACTTTGGGAAAGGACAGTCCGTTCAATAAATGGTGCTGAGAAAACTGAATATTCACATGTAGAAGAATGAAACTAGTTCCCTATCTTCACCATATACAAAAAACCAACTCAAGATAGATTAAAGGCTTAAATGTAGCCTGGGACACAGCCAGGGTGGTGTCTTCACTGGGTCTCCCTCTTTCATCCCCAGACAGTCTTTGTTTCCAGAAGGGGACTTAGATAATATTTCAAGAGGCTCATCCAGTGACCAGCACCCACATAGGACTGTGTTTGGACCTGGGGTACCATTGTACGGCATCCTGCTCAGTGCTACCCACAGAACAGAAATATTTTCCACAGGTAAATCAGATGGCCAGGACCTACCCCTGACCGTTCTTGGGCCAAGGCACTTCCACAGTGCTCCTGGGCCATCCTAGACCAGTCTCTGCCATCAAAAGGAGCCTAGGAAATTGTTGGGCATTGCCTCAGATGACTTGCCCCTATGCAGACCCAGATGAGCCTGGGGTGTAGTATCAGGGTGGACCTGGCCTGCCTACAGTGCCCCCTTTTCAGGTGGGGGACAAGAAAATATTTGGGGGGCTTGCATGGGATGACCAAGCCCATGCAGGACTGACCACCACTTGGTTCTCACTGGCTCTCCATCATGAGAGTAGGACCTAGAAACTTAGCTTTGGGGGTGCCTCCTAGGACCACATCCCATGTGAGGCCATGGCTGCCCCATAAGCACACTCTTCAGGCCTTTGGCTGGCTCAGACTAGTGTCCATCTTCAAGGCACATCTGGCAGCCACAGCCAGGCCTGGGACACGTTGCTGGGGTCTCTATGTCTGTCATGGGCTGGTCCCTGCCTGAAGAGTGTCTGAAGCAAGGGCCATGGCTAGGCCTGGGACTCTCCCTTGGTGGCCTCACTGGCCTGGGCCTGGGCCCCCTCCTCCAGAGGAGAACTCAGAAACATTTTCTTGAGACGCCGCTGATGACCAGGCCCACACAGGACCAGGGCCTGACCCTTCAGGCCCTGTGCTTTCCAGACCTTCCTGACAGGCCCATGGCAATCTTCCTAACATGGTTTGGATTTGTGTCCCTACCCAAATCTCATGTTGAATTCTAATTCCCAGTGTTGGAGGTGGGGCCTGGTGGAAGGTAATTTGATCATGGGGGGGGGGGGGGGGTTTCTGATGATTTAGCACCATCCCTTTATTGCTGTCTTGTGATAGAGTTATCCCAAGATCTGCTTGTTTAAAAGTATGTATCACTTCCTCCTCTCTCTCCTCCTCTTGCTCCCACCATATAACAGAGCTTGCTTCCCCTTTGCCTTTCCACCACGATTGTAAGTTTCCTAAGGCCTCCTCAGAAGCAGATGCCTGTACATCCTGCATAACCGTGAGCCAAATAAACCTCTTTTCCTTATACATTACCCATTCTCTGGAATGTCTTTATAGCAGTGTGAGAAACAGATTAATACAGTCCCTTCCCTTTGAGGAGGACTTGGAAGCATTTGTGGGAGGCACACTGATGACCAGGGGCCTTGCAAGACCATGGCTGTGTCCATTTCCCCTTCCTCTGACTTGCAGTCTGACTTCACAGAGTGTACATAGGGGCACTGGGGTAGGTGTTTGCAAAGCCAGGGCCTTACACAGGACTGTGGCAGGACCCAGGGCCTGCTCCCCCAGGCCTCCCAGTCACTGGAGGGAAAGTGAGAAGTATTTTGGGGAGGCATCTTTCTGCTTCACTGTGAAGTACTAACTAGGGTCAACGGGGAGGCCTGAGGAGCACAGCACTTTCAGCCTCAGTACCACTTGGAGGCAAGAAGTGGTCTATCAGAGCCAGGACTCAGGCCATGGCTTGCCCCAGTGACACTGATCTTTTCTCTGACATTCCCCTTCTCCCTTTATCATCTCTCCCAAGCACCTAGAAAAAGAAACCAGAAGAACTTGAGTCCAAGGGGTATCAAAGGGGCAGATCATCTGGGGCCTGTTTTTGCAGATTGAAATTGCATTGATTAATCTGAAAAGACTTGCCGCTTGTCATGATATTGAGTCTTCTTACCCATGAAAATGAACTCTCTATAGTTATTGAGTACAGAACTGTATAGGAAAAGATGAAGCAGATTGGAAGGCAAGCTCAGGAAAAGGCCTGAATCCTATTGCTCTGGAGTTGGAAAGTTATCCCATAGGCCAGTGGTTTTTAATTGGGGGTGAGTTTGCACCTTCCCTCCTGCCCTCCAAGAAGACATTTGGCAATGTTTGAAGACATTTTGGCTATCACACCTGGGGATCGAGAGAGTTGCTATGGGAATCTCCTGGGTAGAGGCCAAGGAAGCTGCTAAACCTACTATGGTGCATGAAACAGCCCTCCACAACCAAAAATTGTCCAGCCCAAATGTTATTAATACTGAGATCAAGACATGGGCAGTGGCTGGGGAGCCATGTTGTCAGCTTTGACTGTGTGGAGGTGGATGACCTGGTGTGATAAGGGATTGGAGTCGGAGACAAGAGTTGGGGAGGCCTCCCAGGAGTCTGGAGTCTGAACTAAGGTAAGGCAGTGGGGAGGAGAGGGTACACCTCAGAGAAGATTCAGGAATCAAGTTGTTCTTTATCACTGAAAGGAAAAGAATGAGGGAGAGGGGCAGGAAGAGAAAGTCACTACAACCACTGAGTTTCTGGCTGGGTGATGTAGGATATGTGGTATATACCTCAAGATGGAAAATTGGGGAAGGGAGGCTGACAGGGAAACAAGAGAATAATTTAGTTGAGTGTTTGGGCCACCCCAATAGATATTCACTTATTCTTTCATTATTCATCGAGTCTCAGTTATGATCCTGGTATTATAAGTGGCAGTGGCGTCAGCTGGAAGACTCTTATGGAGCTAATGGGTGAAACAGACAACAAAAAAACAAATATATATGCATATATACACTCACTTTAATTCTTGGAGATGTACAGTCATCAATTAGACTACGGATTTGGTGTGTCAAGAAAAATATGAGCTGCACATACAGATATGGGAAACCAGCATAAAGATGAAAGCTGAAACTGGAGGAGAAAAGGCTGCCTAGGCATAGAGTGTGACTTCCCTTCGGTCGAATCATCTCTAATGCTGTGATTTTCTCCTAAGGAGATGTGTGCAGTAGAATGCCGTCTCTGTTTTAGATGTTGTCGACTATTACTACACTAATGCAAGATAATAAACCACATGAAAACCATAAAGAGGGATTTGTTATGGGTTTGGGGAGGGTTTGCTTAACGCAATAGTTAAAATTGTCACTGAAGAGTACAGCTTTGATGACAAACAACAAAACGGTCTTGCACCTCTGGCCAGCTGGGGAGTATGCAATCTTCCCAGCACCTCTGGCCAGGTGACAAATATGAAGTCCTCCCATCACCTCTGGCCAGCTGTGGGGTTATGAAGTCCTCCCGCACCTGTGGACAGATGGGGTTATGAAGTCCCCCCAGCCGCCCCTGCGGAGCAGGCGGAGCAACAGCTAGCTGGGGTTGCTAGCAGGTCGGGACAGCTGCTACGCCGATGCTAGTTGTGTTGTGTGGATGGGGGCACCGAGATCCGCAGAGATCATCACTGGAGGGAGAAGCTGCAGCACCGGGAGGGTTCGGCATTTAAGCAAATCAGGGTTCCTGGAAAGGCGGGTCCCAATACATATACTGACCAGGCACCTAACGCGCTGCTCTCAAAATCATCGACCATCACCGAGGCTGGCCAGAGAATCCTTATATATCTGATTCACGATGACACCCCGGCTAGTACAATGGAAAACGTACCGTCGCGCGGCCAGAAAATGCACACTTCAGCCCCCGCCAAGGCACAGCGCCAGGCAGTACCCGCCATAGCGGGAGCTCGAACTGTCATCAGAATTGCTGCCAGTTCTCTAGTTGCCCGGCACGAGAGCTCGAACTATCGCGAGAAACCGCCAGTTCAGAAAGCGACTGTCGCGGGAGCCCGAACTCTCGCGTGAACAGCAGCCAATCTCTAGACTCGCGCGGCGGGAGCGCGAAGCATGGCGGAACATGGCGCGGCATGGACAGGCTTGGAGCCGGCTGGACGCGCAGCAGGAGCGCGACGTGCGGGGAGCTCGTCCGGAGTGTCGCCAGCCTCCAGGACGAGACAGACCCCGACTTCCAGCTCGCCCTAAACTTCGCCTGGTCCAACTTCAGGTGTGGGGAGCGGCGCGGGGCGAGTTCTAGGCCACAGCCCGGAGTCCGCGCGTGGGTCCCGCGGAGCCCAGGAACGAGATGCGCCGGGGCGGGGCATGGGGCGGAGGCGGACGGGGCCTCGGGGAGCCCTCCCAGGCCCTGGCACCGCCCGCTCCACGCCTGCCAGGCTCTCCTGATAGTCATGGGGGAAACGTGGAACTGGGTTCTTGCAGGCCGGGACGCGCGCCTGCAACCCCAGCGCTCTAGGAGGCCCAGGCGGTACTCGAGGTCAGACTGGGCAGCATAGCAACTCCATCGCTATATAATTTTTTCTTTTTAAGTAAAGAGATTGTATTCTCACTGATTTCTGCTCCCTGGTCAGCCAATATAAGCTCCCTCTCACCCTGCTTTCTTTTTCCAAAACGCGTTTGTCAGAACACTTATTTAAACTGTCATGACTGTCTCCTCTGCTTCCAGTCCAAGTAGAATGCTGCATCCCTGCACAGCTCCTGGCACGTAGCACGCAAAGTCACCTAATACAATTGCTAATGCCGTTTCTCTTGTAACTAATTTCTTGTTTGGTTGGTTGGTTGGTTTTTGTTATGTTTTGTTTTGTTTGTGAAACGGAGTCTCGCTCTGTAGCCCAGGCTGGAGTGCAGTGGCGTGATCACGGCTCACTGCAACCTCCGCCTCCCGGGTTCAAGCGATTCTCCTACCTCAGCCTCCCCCAAGGCGCGTGCCACCACGCTCCGCTAATTTTTTTTTTTTTTTTTTTTTTTTTTAGTAGACAGGGGATTTCACCGTGTTAGCCAGGATGGTCTCAATCTCCTGACCTCCTGATCTGCCCGCCCCCTCGGCCTTCCAAAGTGCTGGGATTACAAGCGTGAGCACCACGCCCGGCCTCTTGTAACTAATTTTTAAAGACTTACAGAGTTTAGATATTTGCATTGAGATCTCCTATTTTTCTTTATGGTAGATGTAAATTAAACGCTACTTTAGTTCGTTACTCATAATGAAATTTTTACTGAAAAAATGTTAATGTTCTACCCGTTTAATTTCAGTAAAAATCTTCTTGAATAGTGATTAGGTTTTCAAAATCTGTAACCTTAGTTACCTTAATGATCATAGCCGGTAAAGTATCTAGTTAGTTGGTTCATAATAGGAATACAGGGCTTTCAGATTCTTTTAAAGCATGCCAAGTTTCCGAAGTAATAAACTGAATTTTTAACTGTAGCTTATAAAAATAAACAATGTGTGAAATAGGTTATACAATACAGAAACGTAAATGCTGAATCCCAAGTTATTTTTCTATTAATATATGTAAATAACAGTAGGCAGATGTTCCTCATTTTAGAGTTGGGAGAGATATTAGAGGTTACTGTGTACTTTTACAGATTTCAGGAACTAAATTATAGGTAAAGTAGTGTTCTATTTAGCCATTTACTGGAATAGAATCAGATGTGGTTTTCAGTAGTGAAATTTTATTTCTTTTAAGTACAGATTGCTGGCTGTGATACTAAAAAAAGGAAAAACGTTTTTTGCATAGGCTGTGCTATATACATATACATTAGTTGCATGGCCTGTGCTCTAATTTTACGACGCTTTAAACCATCAGAAAAATGAATATAATGTTTACATTTTTTAAAATTGTGGCCATTTAGAATTCTAGGACCTAGAAATTCGAAGATGAGTAAGATATAGCCTCTGTCTTTAAGAAGGCAACAAAAGTTAATCACGGTATAATGCATGATAGGGATTTTTATAATTCAGAAATTTGTTAATTTGGATGAGGAAAAAATTGTACTAATCTCTAACTGGTAAGTAGCATCTTCTTCCATTATGAATGAAGGCAGAAAACCCTAGCAGTATTAGACTACCTATGACTTTATCACCAGTAGAAATCGCATACTGTTTTCACATTATAGTAAGAGTTGTAGATATTTGTAAATGTTATTCACTGTTATTTTAATGGTAGTTATTGGACCTACCGCTAAATGTTGTTATTTAATGCTTTCATAAATAGCATTTCTTACTGTAAACTTCCTGAAATATTTGACAAACATATCTCAGTATAATCAGATTCCTTTGTATCTCTTTTTTGGTATTTAAAAACGTTATTCAGAGAAGGGGTCCTTATGCTTCAGTGGGCCTCACTATGAAATAGAAAGATTGGGAACACCTGATGTAGAATGTGTTCTGCTGGACTTAGATACGGGGCCTTATGGGAGGATAGAGGAGCCAGAGGACAAGGTTGGGAGGCTCAGGAAGCATTTGTGTGCCGAGGAAAGGATGCTTGCATAGTCTTGGACACGATGCTTATTTGCCTGCCTGATGGTGAAGGTAATGGAGGACGAGGTACACTCCATTCTGAAAATGTGTAGCTGAGTACAGAGCATATGGGCGATGCGGAGGGCCATGAGATGAGTTCACTTACCTATGTGACAGAGTTGGCATAAGAACTGCATTTTGTCTTTATTAGATTTCATCGTTTCTTGGATGTCAACAGCCACAAAATAGAAAAAACAATTGAAGGGTAAGTCAGTGTGTATATGTATACATTCAGAAATATATGTATTTTCTTATAGATCTTTTTAAGATAGCTTTATAATCATTTGTTTTACATTTTAGAATTTATGAAAAATTTGTCATTCATTCTGATTTAACCAAAGCTGCTAGTTGGAAGAAATTAACTGAGGAATTTCTAAATGCACCACTTCCCAGCATAAAGGAAATAAAGGTATGTCTTCAATTATGAGATCTCCCTTGTGTATTTTACTGTTTTGTATCTGATTATTGTCAGCTTGTTTCTGTTACTATGTAAACATTCTATTTTAGTATTATGCACTGGCTAACAGGATGTCCTGGAAAGTGATCTAAATACTGCCATCAAATCAGATCTGCCTCAGTTTGGGATGAAAGAGCTAGTTCTTATTTAATCATTTTTTTCACTTCAGTCCTTATATGGAAAGAGCGATCAGAGATTAATACATGTAATAGCATTGTTTAAATATCTTGAAACTTTCAAATGGTTTCTCAGCACTTGGCAGTGACGGCAGATGCTTACAGAATGCCTGGTAGACTTTCATATTGTTTGGGGGGATTCCCCAAGATCACCCTTTGGCACAGTGATTTGCTCAAAGGATTCACAGAACTCAAAAAAGCTTTTATCCTCACTGTTAATGGTTGATTACAGTGAAAGGATACAGATTAAAATCATCAAAGGGGGCCGAGGTGATGGCTCACGCCTGTAGTGTAGTACCAGCACTTTGGAAGGCCAAGGCAGGCAGATCTCGAGGTCAGGAGATTGAGACCATCTTGGCCAACGTGGTGAAACCCCATCTCTACTAAAAATACAAAGAATAGCTGGGCTTGGTGGCATGCACCTGTAGTCCCACCTACTCGGGAGGCTGAGGCAGGAGAATAGCTTGAACCCAGGACGCGGGAGTTGCAGTGAGCCAAGATCACGCCACCGCACTCCAGCCTGGTGACAGAGCAAGACTCCGTCTCAAAAAAAAGAAAAAAAAATCATCAAAGGGAAGAAGTGCCTAGAGCAAAGTCTAGGAGAAGCTAGGCACACGTGTCCAAGTGTTCCTTCCCAGTGGAGTCACCTGGGGATGCACTTAAGTCTCTCAGTAGCAGTATATGACAGCATGTGCAAAGGGTTGCCCCTCCAGGGCCAATCAACTGAGGCTTCGTGACCAGCATTTTTATTGGGGGGTGGGTCATATAAGCAAGCAGCGCCTGTGTGGCTGACCTTAGCTGCTCAGTCTCTAGCCTCCTAGAGGTCAAACTGAGGATGGCAAGCGTGTGGAAACAGCTGTGGGTTCCTGAACACAGTGGGACCACATTCCCTTGCTCTGCTGTGACACATTTTTAGTAAAGACAGGGGTTTCACCATGTTGGCCAGTCTGGTCTTGAACTCCTCGCCTCAAGTGATCTGCCCACCTTGGCCTCCGAAAGCGTTGGGATTACAGGCATGAGCCACCCCGGCCTGCTCTATTGATATATTTTCAAGCTCACAGATTCTTTCCACAGCCATTCCAGTCTACTGGATGAGCCCATCGAAAGCATTCTTCATTTCTGACGCCTTGTTTTTCATTTGGAACACTTGGATTCTTTCTTGGAGTTTCCATCTCTCCACTTATATTACTCATCCGTTCTTCCTTGTTATCCACATTTTTCATTAGCACCCTTAGTATATTAATCATAGTTGTTTTCAGTTCCTGGTTTGATAATTCCAACATTCCTGCCATATCTGAGTCTGGTTTGGATGCTTGCTCTGTCTCTTCTGACATACTGTGTCACGTGGCCATTGTTGTCTATCTGGACACCTGAGTCCAGGATTCCAGGGCTTTTATATGGAGGCTTGTCTCTTAGGCATGGTACCTGTGTGACTAACCACAATTACTGAAGTTCCAGAGTCTTCGAAGGAAAGCAGTTATTCACCTTCAGTCACACTGTTTGCACAAACTATCTGAACAGACTAGTACAACATGATTCAAGATCTGAGTATAGAGAACACTTTTGCCAGTTCACGTATTTCAAGAGCTCAGTTACCACAGGCTGGCCAAGGCTTGTTCATGAACGTAAGCCCTTTTGGGGGACGTTGAAGGCTTCAGCAACTCAGGCTTGCTGAGTTAGCTCTTTCCTAAACAGCTCAGCTAATATCCCAATTTAAAAATCAATCATATAAATAAGAAAAGACTCCCAATCACATAGAAATTTGAACACAGGAGAATCATACCCAATAAAGGAAAATCAAGAATTTTAAGCTTATAGAAAAGTGCCTATCATTTGGTAAGATGAGATAAATGCAAATTAAAGCAACACAGATAACATTTTTCACTGATCTGTTTAATAAAAGGTGTGGGAAACAGGTCATTTTATATGTATGTATATCTGTATTATCTGTATGGAGGATATTTTGACATTAGTTCTCAAAATTTCAAATGCAAACACTCTGACTTAGCATTTCTCTTTTTAGGAATTTATCGTATAGAGAAACTCTCATAATTATGAAACAACATAAGTTTGTGATAGTGAAAGATTGGGGAAAAATCTAAATGTCATTAGTAGGGGACTGGTTAAATGTGGTACATCTGAGTTACACTGTCGGACACACGTGAGCTTCGTGGTAACCTGTTGCCACAGGAGAATAATTTTTAACCATAATGTTATACTCCAAAGACATTTCCATAGTTTTAGAAATAAAAGCTCTCATCCACTCAGATCTTATACTTGTTAGAAATGTAGAACTCAGATTTCAGATAGCTTTGAGTTTCCTTACGTGTATGCATTTGAGCTATGAAAAAGTTTGAAGGTTAGGAATTATTTAGGTATAACTCATGTTTTCTCAAACCAGGAAAAAACTTGGGGACATAACTGTCATGGAGTTGTCTTTACTCAATCTAGTGTAGAAAGCATTTCCCAACTTCAGAGATTCATGTTCTTCATTTTTTTGTTTTAAAGACAGATGCACATTATTCCATACTGTCACTTCTTCTGTGTCTGTCAGATTCTCCTTCAAACAGCAATTATGTGGAGATACCAAGAGATAAAGAAGTGGGTACGTTCCTTAACATATGAGAAGTAAAATAGAAATTGTTTGATTGTTTAGTTACTAAACGTTGAGTTTTATTGAAACTTGTAAAAATCTGTGAAACTGAAGTATTTCTGTTGTTTTGGATGCTATCACAATTGTAAAATTTTATGTAAAATGCAGTCAGCCCTCTGTATCCTTAGATTCCAGACTCACAGAGTCAACCAACTGCAGATCAAAAATATTCAAAATAATAATAATACAACAATCTAATATACATTGTTTTTAAAACTAACAACTATTTACATGGCATTTACATGGTATTATAAGTAATCTAGGGATTATAAAGTATACAGGACGGTGTATTTAGGTTATATGCACATGCTACACCATTTTCTATCAACCTTGAGCATTATGGAGGGTGTAGTAGCTCCTGGAGACCAATTCCCCTCCGATATTGAGGGATGACTGTATTTGTTCTAACTTTACAAACTACCTTCAGTTATAGAAGAGAACACTCACCTTTCAGAATGAGTTAATTAAAATGTTAAATATTTTAGGATATCAATTTAATAAATGTTTCGATATTGTTAAATTTTTATCTAATTGTATTTTGAGTCTTGTTAGTCTTTTTTCCTTTAGTTTTGAGATGTTTTCAAAGATCGATATAATAAAGCTGGTAAAGTTCTTTGTCACATTTTAGAAAAGAAAGATGATTTTGACTGGGGAAAATACTTAATGGAAGGTGAAGAAATGGGCATTGGTCCAGACATGGACACACCAGTAAGTGACAGTAGTTTTGCTATTAAAAATTTAAATACACACCAGGTGATAGAGATGATTTTAATATGTCTTTCCACCCTAGGTCAACTTAGCTAAAACAGGAACACTCTTAAGTAAGCTAGAGTCATTTATTATGGAAGCCTGGTTAGGATTTTGCACCAAATCACTAGCATTAAGGAGTTAAAGGGGCGGGGCATGGTGGCTCACACCTGTAATCTCAGCACTTTAAGAGGCTGAGGAGGGAGGATTGCTTGAGCTTAGGCATTTGAGACCAGCCTGGGTAACATAGCGAGATCTTATGTCTATTTTTTAAAAATAAATTTTAAATAAAGATGTTGTTTGGGCACAGTGGCTCACACCTGTAATCCCAGCACTTTGGGAGACCAAGGCAGGTAGATCACTTGAGGACAGAAATTCAAGAGAAGCCTGGGTAATATAGTGAAACCCCATCTACTAAAAATACAAAAAATTAGCTGTGCATGGTGACACACGCCTGTAATCACATCTACTCGGGAGGCTCAGGCACAAGAATCTCTTGAACCCAGGAGATCGAGGTTGCAGTGAGCTGACATCATGCCATTGCCCTCTGTCACTCGGGTAACAAAGTGAGAGAGTCTGTCTCGAAAAAGAAAAAAAAAATAAGTTAAAAGGGTTGAGTATAAGTATCTCTTAAGGACCTGTGATCTTGGGGACTTTTTGCCACCAAAAATAATTCCTTTCCTTATTGTTTCAACGTTGTAGAAAAAAAGTAATAATTATATTTCCATTCTTATGATAGGCACTTCCAAGAGATTTAGAAAAAAAAAATTCATTTGATTTTTGTTTTTCTGTACCATGTTGCTTCAAAGTTTTTGCTTTTCTTCAAAATCTTCTTGATCTTTTAATATAAATAGCTTTAAGTGTTATACTCTGTAAGGCTAAGGTGTATTTCTTTTTTAAGTCAGAATTGGTCTGAAGAAAGTGACGAGGAAAATGATCAACAGCCCTTAAGCAGAGAGGACTCTGGAATTCAGGTAGACAGGACACCGTTAGAAGAACAAGATCAAAACAGAAAATTGGGTCCTTGTATCAGTTGGAAAGGTAGGTACTGTGTGTTGTGAGGTGCTGGCATTTTCTAATAGACAAATTCCAGAGAAGAAAAGGCAAGCTTGAGATCAGTTCCATGTGATCAAGGTATCAGCTAAGTGGTATCATCTTGATAAAACCAATTATTAAAACCATTAGTAATCTTTTCTATATGATGCTTAAGTAGTAATACTGTGGAATTATTGCATGCAGAGTGTAATTTTGTAATGTTTTTCCTGTAGTTCTGAGAACTTTCTTAGGCCTAAATGTTTCCATTTTCTTTTATTGGAGAAGGACTGATTTTGCTAAGATTGTGCCACTGCACTTCAGCAACAGAGTGAGACCTTGTCTCAAAAAAAAAATTAAAATAAAAAACTATAAGGGAGGATATGCATAGATTATATACAAACACTATGCCATTTTTTATCAGGGACTTGAGCACCTACAGATTTCGGTGTCTGCAGCATTCCTGCAATAAATCCCTGGTGGATACTGAAGGACAACTGTATTTATTCCAGACTTGCTAATCTGTGCTCTTGGTGTCAGTGTGACCTGGAAACAGACACTGTTATTGTTGTGGCTTTATAATATTATGTCTTAATACATAGAAGGCAGGTTTCCTCTCAGCTGCTTGGGAGGCTGAAGCAGGAGAATCACTTTGCTCTGTTTTTCTTTCTTTTTTTTTTTTTTGGAGACAGGATCTCACTCTGTTGCCCAGGCTAGAGTACAGTGGCACAATCTTAGCTCTCTGCAACCTTTGCCTCCTGGGCTCAAATCCTCCCACCTCAGCCTCCTGAGTAGCTGGAACCACAGGCAAGTGCCACCACACCAAGCTATTTTTTGTAGAGACACGGTTTCACCATGTTGCCGAGGCTAGTCTGCAACTTCTATACTCAAACAATTCACCCGCCTCTGCCTCCCAAAGTGCTGGGATTACAGGTGTAAGCTACTGTGCCAAACCCACTTTGCTCTTTTTTCTTTTACCCCTTTCACCTTCCCCGAGTAGCTGGGATTACAGACATACACCACCACACTCAGCTAATTTTTGTATTATTAGTAGAGATGGGGTTTCACTGTGTTGGCCAGGCTGGTCTCGAATTTCTGACCTCAACTAATCTACCCGCCTCTGCCTCCCAAAGTGTGGGGATTACAGGTGTGAACCACTGCACCCAGTCACTTTGTTCTTTTTCAAAATGGGCTTAGCTATTTGTGAACTTTTATTCTTCCATAGACATTTTAGAAGCAAGATGGTAAACTTAAAAAAAAAAAAAAGGCCCACCTGGCTCATACCTGTAACCCTAGCACTTTGCGAGGCCGAGGCGGGTGGATCACTTGAGGTCAGGAGTTTGAGACCAGCCTGAGCAATATAGTGAAACCCCGTGTCTACTAAAAATACAAAATTAGCTGTACATGGTGGCGCATACCTGTAATCCCAGCTTCTTGGGAGGCTGAGGCAGGAGAATCACTTGAACCCAGCAGGCAGAGGATGCAGTGAGCCAAGATCATGCCATTATACTCATCCTGGGCAACAACAGCAAAACTCCATCTCAAAAACAAAAAAAAATTCTAGGTCGAATTTTTATTGGGATTGCAGAGAATTTATAGATCTAACTTGGGGAGGTTTGATTGCCTGAACATGTTGATATCTGCATTTATCGTAATTCTTTAACATTTACTGGCTTTGGGAAATTTTCTTTTTGAAGATCCCGAGTGTTCATTTGTTAATTTCTACATCGGTTACAGTTTTTATTTTGTGAATGATACTTCTTTTGTTTATTCCTGATGTAGAGGAAATAATACTGGTTTCTGTAAGTTGTCCTTATATGCAGCCTTTTTGTTGAATTCTGATATGAATCATAATATTTTGTTGATTCCATTTGGTTTCTTATATAGATGATTAGTGTCATCTGCAAATATTGGTTTTTATGTGCAAATAATGGTTTTAGTGTCATCTGCAAAAATTGGTTTTTAGTGTCATCTGCAAATATGGTCCTGTGTCCTCCTGCTAGTTCTTATGCCTGTGTCTTCTCTGTGATGTGGTGATCAAATCTCTTTTCTGGCCCAGCAGCCTAGCCCTCTACTCCGTAGCAGAAGCAACAGCTCATAGGATTGGGCTTCCTGGACAACTAGGTCACATCCTAAGCGGGGGTTATACCTGAAAACTCCTGCATTAAGTGTGATGGTTGTTTGGTATCAGTTCAGGGTATGTAACCTTTATCAAATTAAGACAATTTCCTTCTATCCTTTTTTTCTACAAGTCTTTAATCATAAATAAATGTTGAATTTTTATTAAATGCTATTATTTGTGAGATAATGTCATAACTTTTGTATCCTAATAATACATTGATAGACTTTCTGATATTGAATTATCATTGAATTCTTCACCTAAACTTGTTTGATCATGTTATTTTTTAGTACATTATTAGATTGGGTTCAATTTTGGATTCACTTTTTTTTTTTTTTTTTTTTTTTTTATAAGACAGGGTCCTGCTCTGTCACCCAGGCTGGAGTGCAGTAGCATGATCACAGCTCACTCCAGCCTCAACCTCCTGGGCTCAAGCTATTCTCCACCTCAGCCTCCTGAGGTACATGCCACCACACCCAGCTAATTTTTTTTTTTTTTTTTTTTTGCTTTTTTGTAGAGATGAGGTTTCACTATACTAGAGACCAGCCCAGGCTGGGATTATAGGTGTGAGCCACTGAGCCCAGCAGGTTAGCTCTTTATTTATGTAGGATTTTTCATCTTTATATTTTCATGAATTACATTTATCATGTCTTTATCTGGTTTAAGCATCACTGTTATATCAGCCTCATAAAATGTTAGGTGACTTTCTCTTTTTCTGCTTTTTCAAATGACTCATGTAAGATAGACACTATTTAATCCTTCAAAATTTAGCACCAGTGCTGAGGCTTTGGTTTACCATTTCAATTTCCTTAATGGTTATTGGACTGTTAACATGTACCATTTATATCTTTTTATGTGTTAATTTTTTTTAACTTTCTAGTCAATTACATTAATTAAATTTAGTATGTGTTTCTTTCTAAATGTGTTGCTGGTCTTGAACTCTTGGACTCCAGTGATCATCCCACCCTGGTTTCCCAAACGGCTGGGATTATATGCGTGAGCCATAGAACCCAGTCGATATATATGGTTTAAAATAAACGGTCATATATAAGTAGATGTTGTTAGGTAGCTGTTATTTTTAAAAAGCTATTTTCAGCTGTACATTTGAATGGATCTGTAAGTCCAGATATTGTGACCCAGTATTTGTTGTTGTTGTTATTGTTGTTAACTATCATAACTCAGACTTACTACATTTCTTTCAAGCAGATGAGCCAGATGACCGAAGCTGGCTGGAACATCACGTGCTCCATCAGTACTGGACAGCCAGGCCCTCCCCAGTTTCCTCATAGCTTACATTTGCACTCCAATTTAGCTGCTGTCTGGTGAGAAGCTAAAGTTTTCATTTAATGTGGTAATAGAAAAAACTTTGATGTTTAAACATTTGGCTTTGATTTGTGACTTCAGTTCTTCCCTGAAATTTAAATTTGTTTTGGTTTTGACAATTTTTTTTTTAACAGAGTCTTACTCTAGTTGCCCAGGCTGCAGTGCAGCGGTGATGTCTCAACTCACTGCAGTCTTCATCTCACCCAACTAATTTTTTATTTTTTATTTATTTATTTTTGGCAGGGGGAGAGAAAGTCTTGCTCTGTCACCCTGACTAGAGTGCAGTGGCATAATCGTGGCTCACTGCAGCCTCTGCCTCCCGGGTTCCAGCAGTTCTCGTGCTTCAGCCTCCCAGGTAGCTGGGATTATAGGCACACACCACCACACCCAGCTAATTTTTATATTTTTAGTAGAGATGGGGTTTCACCATGTTGGCCATGATGGTCTCGAACTCCTGTCCACAAGTAATCCATCTGCCCTGGCCTCCCTAAGTGCTGGAATTACAAGCGTGAGCCAGCACACCTGGCCAGTGTTGAAAATTCTAGTCGAATAGTTTTTGATTATTTAATTGTTGCTGAAAATCATAAAATTATAGTATTATTTATTTATAATCTGTATTTTGATTTTTTTTGTTGTTAATTTCAAGGTAAATGGATTGGTATATATTAGGGCATTGTTTGATTTCTGTTTTGGTATACTTACTATAAAAATAGACGTATTGTTTTCCAGAAAACAGCATCACATAGTTGTCAACATTTGCCTAAATCAGCAATAAACATAACAATTGCAGTTGTTCTGAAAGTGTTTCTCAGGATTTTGAGTGATGTGAAAATATGGGGGGCATTTAAGCCATTTATTATGTGTACTTGCTAATTGATTGCCAGTTAAGGTTAGCACTAAATTGTGAATATTCTTTAAGGTAAGTTATTTACTTACAAACCTTTCTGTTGACTTTTATCTTTGCTGTCTCATAGGGACCAACACTTGTACAGCAGTGATCCATTGTATGTTCCAGATGACAGGGTTTTGGTTTCTGAGACTCAGGTTATTCGGGAAACCCTGTGGTAAGATATATTCGCTTAATTAATGGTCTTTATTTATGATGCTTGATTACTGAGAAACAAAACTTTTATTAAAGGAAACTGTTACAGCATTTTCACGGAAACTAGAAATGGACCATTAGGTATAAAGTTCAGACCAGATTTGACTGTGGAGATTGAGAGATTTTTACATATTTACTTCATTTTTATTTTAAATAGTTTAGCGTATGATTTACTTAGATTAGTCCATCACTTCTTTAACACTTGAGTTCAAAGCAGGGTTTACTACTGTTATTAATAGGCAGAGAGTATCAGTGAGGCCTGTGCCCGTACCTCAAAGCCAGGAATCTAATGCAGCACGTGGTGCTGTTACTACTGAAATTCCAGGTCCTGGTGCTCTCACCATAAAGTATGATACTGACATGCTGGCATTCTTAGAAATAGGAAGATCTCTTTGGGTCATCCAGTATATGGGGGAGATACTTTGACAATATGTCTTGGATTTGTCTCTAAGACGATACTGAAATATCTTGAGTCGTAAGGTAATCAGATGAAAAGATTGATGTCTTCCATTTTCTTATTATCTGACCTTGTTACCCCTTAATTCTGAATATTTAATAAAAATTTCCTAAAGTGGGGCATGGTGGCTCACACCTATAATCCCAGCGCTATGGGAGGCCAAGGCGGGTGGGTCACTTGAGATCAGGAGTTCAAGACCAGCCTAGGCAACATAGTGAAACCCCCATCTCTACAAAAAATAGAAAAATTAGCCAGGCATGGTGACATTTACCTGTAGCCCCAGCCATTCAGGAAGCCAAGGCTGGAGAATCACTTGAACCCAGTAGGTTGAGGCTGCAGTGAGCTGAGATCACTACTGCACTCCAGCCTGGGTGACAAAGTGAGACCCTGTAAAAAAAAAAAAAAATTTTTTTCTGGGCGTACTGTCAAGAATGTTTTTCTAGACTTAAAGTATACTCATCTTTTTTATCTAATTTCAGGTTGCTTTCAGGAGTGAAAAAGCTCTTTATATTTCAGCTGATAGATGAGAAAGTAACTGTGAGAAACAATATTATAGTAACTCATTTAACACATGTAAGTTATTTGTATTTATCGTTATTTAAGAAATAATAGGATTTCTGTAAACTGGTAATATGATTTTAGAACATTTTGCAATATTAAAATTAACTATAATTGAACTCATTTGTGCTTGCTTATGCAAAAAAGATTAATTTAAAATTATTTAATATCCAGGCCATGCACGGTGGCTCACGCCTGTAATCCCAGCACTTTGGGAGGCCAAGATGGGTGGATCACAAGGTCAGGAATTCGAGACCAGCCTGGCCAAGATGGTGAAACCCTGTCTCTACTAAAAAATATAAAAATTAGCCAGGCGCAGTAGCAGGCACCTGTAATCCCAGCTACTTGGGAGGCTGAGGCAAGACAATTGCTTGAACCCGGGAGGCAGAGGTTGCAGTGAGCTGAGATCATGCCACTACACTCTAGCCTGGGCAACAAAGCAAGACTCTGTCTCAAAAATAAATAAATAAATATTTAATACCCAAAAAGAAAAATCGAGTTGTGCATCTTTACAGTACTTAAGAGAATTCCTTAATGTTGTTTGGGACATATTTAATTTCAGTTTGCATTTTCTGCTGTTTGTATCTGTCATTCTATGGTGTAAAAGCTATATACTGTAAATTTTTTTGCCTTAAGTGGATTACCTTATGTATGTTTTTAAAAAATATAAGCCATATTTCTCTAGTCTATTGAAATTAATGTTCACTCTTTTTCCTTTGTGTATAAAACTATTCACCAATTTATGACCTTGTCTTCTACTAAACATACTGTTTAAAAGAATTGTAAAAGACATATTTTACAGTGAGAGGGAAATGAATTTGAATGTTTACAGAAGATCACCTTTGAATAATTGCAGTTTGCTTCTGTCATAGAGTTGTTTACGATCTGTGCTGGAACAAATAGCAGCGTATGGCCAGGTTGTATTCCGACTCCAGGAGTTCATTGATGAAGTCATGGGACACAGTTCCGACAGCCTGCTGCCTGGAAGTGGGTCTGTTCCTAAGAAGTCACCTGAAGCTCCTTTTAGAACCTACCAGGCTTTCATGTGGGCCCTGTACAAATACTTCATTAGTTTCAAAGAGGAACTTGCAGAAATTGAGAAGTGCATCATCAATAATGGTATTAAATGTTCTTCAGTTTTACTCATACTACACATAACTCGTAATTGGAATGCCATTTAAATTTCTCATTATAAGATTTGAAAGTTGCCTGGCAAATAATTAGTTCTCATGAATACTTCATTTTTTAAATTAAATTTATATTTTTAACCCATTCATGTCTCTCAAAATCAAAAAACTACAGAGGATTTAGACTGAAAAATCTAAATTATTCTTCCTGCACCAGTTCCCCAGCCAGTCAGTTCCCCTCCCCCAGCGAAAGCCAGGTCCTCGACTTCTTACACATCCTTCCAGAAAGAGTTCAACATACACAAACAGTGCATATACATACACCCATACCTAATAGTCATTACACTATACTCTTCAAATATTTCTAATTTAAATTTTGAGGATAATACCATACAAATATGAAGAGCTTCTTGATTTTTTATTTGTTTGTTTTGTTTTTCTGAGACAGGGTCTCGCTCTGTTGCTCAGGCTGGAGTGCACTGGCGCGATCTCAGCTCACTGCAACCTCTGCCTCCTGAGTTCAAGCAATTCTCTTGCCTCAGCCTCCTGAGTAGCTGGGACTGCAGGCACATGCCACCACGCCCATCTAATTTTTTGTATTTTTAGTAGAGACAGGGTTTCACCATGTTGACCAGGCTGCTGTTGAATTCCTGGCCTCAGGTGATCTGCCCATCTTAGCTTCCCAAAATACTGGTATTATAGGCACGAGCTGGGATTATACCACATCTGACCATGTAGGGTAGGTTCTTATAAATGGAATTGCCATGTGTGATTTTGCTGAGTTTTGCCACTTTATGGGGAGGTATAAGTAAATAAATGTATACTCTTGTGAGCCATGTAGATGAATACCTGTTCCCACACATACTTGCTATCTGTATGTTGTCAGACGTTTTGGTCTTCACCATTATGGCAGATGTAAAATGGTAACCCATGTAGCTTTTTACCCTTAACTTTTATTTTGAACTAACACAGAAAATAATACAGAGAGGTCCTGTGTTCCCATTACTTTGCTTCCCCCAGTGGCAAAACCTCACATAGTTGTAGTACATGATCAAAACTGGGAAACGGACACTGGCACGGCCCGTTAGCCAAGCTGCAGACCTGACACAGTTTACCAGTGTTTCAGGAACTTGCTTTGAGCGGGGGGTGGGTGTAGTATCTTTGTGTATAGTCCCAGGCCGTTTTATCACACGTCTAGTTCCACATGGTGACTTCCATGTTGAGGTCCCAGCTGTGCCATCGCCTCATAGGAGCTTGTGCAGCCCTCTGTAGGCAAAGCCTCCCGCACTAACATTGGCCCATGGGGAGGTGTTTTATTTTACCTTGTATAATTTTATTTTGCATTCCTTTATTATAAGTAAAGTAGCGTGACTTTCTATATGTTTTAGAACCACTCATCTTTCCTTTTCTGTGAACTGTCGGTTCCTTTATATGTTATTTTTCTGCTGAGTTATCTTTTTCTTCATGACTTGCAGGAGTTCTTCATTAGGGAAATTAGGTCCTTGTGATGTGAGATCAGAATCCACTATCCTTCATTTTCCCCTGCCTGCCCATATGCCTAATGGTTTACCAGCATTTATGTCACATTTTAGATGCATGTATTTTTCCTTGCTATTGAGTTTGATTTGTTGATATTTGCAGATGCTACAATAACTCTTGCAATAGTGGTGGACAAGTTGTCACCTCGATTGGCTCAGCTCAAGGTTCTGCACAGAGTGTTTAGTACCGGAGTAGCAGAAGTTCCACCTGATACTCGAAATGTCGTCCGCGCCTCGCACCTGCTCAACACCCTGTACAAGGCCATTCTCGAATATGACAATGTTGGGGAAGCCTCTGAGCAAACCGTATGTGACACTTCTGCCTAAAGTGTGTGACTCCATTCTGCACAGCAGAGGAGTGGGAGATAGCCGGTCATGGTTCTGTGTTAAATGATACTCGAATGGTGACTTGTCGGACAGTTCAGAGTTTTCAAATTAGCTTCAAAATTTGAGGCTGTAGGAAGCTAGCTTTTTAGCTCTAATTGCCAAGATCCTCAGCAGGATGAGGCAAGGACAAAGCAACATGTGGGAAATATCTAGCTGATTTATATAGACATATATAATTCTTTCTTACATAAAAACTAAGTCTATTACATGAAGTATCTGAAGTAGTCACATTCACAGAAGCAAAGTGTAATGGTGGTTACCAAGGACTGGGGAATAGGGAGCTGTTATGTAATGGGTACAGAGTTTCAGTTTTACAACATGAAAAAGTTCTGGAGATTTGTCACAATGATGTGAATGTACTTAAAACCTCTGAACTTAAAAATGGCGAGGGCGGAGCACAGTGGCTCATGCCTATAGTCCCAACACTTTGGGAGGCCAAGGGAAGACTGCTTAAGTCCAGGAGTTTGAGACTTGCCTGGCCAATATAGTGAGACCCTGTCTTTAAAAAAATAAGTTAAATTAAAATTTAAAAAAGAAACAAATAGGTAAGATGCTAAATTTTATGTTATATATTTTATATTGTATTTAAAAAATACAAATCTAGGCAAGGCATAGTGGCTCACACCTGTAGTTCCAGCTACTTAGGAATCTGAGGTTAGAGGATCATTTGAGCCCAGGAATTTGAGACCAGCCTGGCCAACATAGTGAAACCCCATCTCTACTAAAAATACAAAAATTAGCCGAGTATGGTGGTGAACACCTGTAGTACCAGCTACTCAGGAGGCTGAGACAGGAGAATCACTTGAACCCAGGAGGTTGCAGTGAGCTGAGATCATGCCACTACACTCCAGCCTGGGCAATAGAGTGATACTCTGTCTGAAAAAAAGTAGCAGGCTATGGAGTAATAGCCATGCCTGTGGTCCCAGGTACTCAAGAGGCTGAGGCAGGAAGATTGCTTGAGTGTGGAAGGTCGAGGCTCCTGTGAGCCATGTTTGCGCCCCTGCACTTCAGCTTGGGTGACAGAGCAAGACCCTGTCTCAAACAATATATAGATTTTAAAAAACCTATCTAGAGACTGTAATTTAGAATGCTACAGTTTTATTTAGGTATATATATTAGGTGTATTTTCTAGTTTGTTGGTATAACTTTTTTCTCACCAATTTAATATTGCATTTCAATATAAAAGAGATTGATTTTCTCTCAGCACTGCCATTTTTGTCCTCTGAGAGCTACTGGAATTAAGTAATTTCCTCACTCTTAATAGACACCTTGCTAGTAGTACGATTTAGATAGGGAAACCTTGCTCAACTGCCAGGGCTGTCTCAGGTCACACCTGCCTCTGTGTAATTTTCACTCTCAAGTTTCCCAGTCTGGACTGCAAACAGTATGATGCTTCCATACTTAGGTGAGTTTTCGTAAGGATTTTATAGTGTATGTTTTTGGATTTTTTAATTTCAAGACATTTCAGAAATGTTTAAACCTCCTTTTGTTCTAGTGGCCAGGGAGCCCTGAGAGCTGACTGTGCACACTCTCTGCCTCAGGTCTCCCTCCTGTTCTCTCTCTCTGGGTGGAAACGGTGCGGCCTTACCTGCAGACAGTGGATGAGTGGATCGTGCATGGGCACCTGTGGGACAGCGCCAGGGAGTTCATCATCCAGAGGTGAGCTGCAGCAGAGCACAAGGTTGCTGGGGGCTGGCGTCACCAGTTTGCTCCCCCGTAAAAATCAAATCTTTCATTACTTTCAAACGGTACTAAGAAAGTACAGTCCACATCACAAAACTTGTCATCATAGGCTAGTTCTATTTCATTTTTATGGAAGACGTCAGTAATACCAGCCAATTATTAAGATCTTGTCCAGGTTTTGTCAGTTCACAACTTTTAAGCAAATTATATTTTTGGATGATACTGTGTTTATGGCTAGCTACTATACACTGCTTCCCATAAAATGAGTTTAGGTGATATCAGATGGTTTCCAATATTTCCAGTGTAAAGTATCAGTAAAGAGATACAGAAATACTACAGAGTATGCCTCTAATACATTTATTTCTCAGAATTCGCTACTCATTTCTTTTACCTTACTATAATTTTTTTTTTACTGTTCTCTGAAATGAATGAATTCAACCAATAGCTTAGTATAATATTTAATAAAACAATTAAGAAAAATCTTAATCCATTTATGGCAATTCCCCTTCAGTTATTTGATTTTTCTGAACAGAATCATTTAAACTATAATGTAGAGCTATTTGTGCTCTTTTAACCCAATTTTAAATGATGTGGTGTATTTAGATGTGTGGTTTCTATTGATAGCTATCCATTGAACACATCAGGAAGGGTAATTTTAAGTCCTTAGTGTTCTGGAAGCATAGCAATGTGTATGCAGTGCTCACGTAAGTGAACTGACCTCCCTTCAACGTAGTCTCTTGTCTGTCACTGTGTCCTGATTCGTCAGTCTCACATGAGAATTTCTGTGAAAAATGGGACTCTGTTCTTGTAGGGTGATGATTGACCATCATTTTATTGTTAAAAGTAGTCCAGTTAAGAATCTTGGTAGGGAAAATGGTAGAGAAGTCTGCAAATTAGTTTCACAGGAGATGGTAAATGGGAAAAACTTTTATTCTACTTCTAAGAGGACCAAATTAGTCATATTTTAAATAATTCCAATTCAGGAAACTGTTTCTACTTAGTTAAATTTTACCTATACTGTTGAAAGTATTTATTTGCTTTTCTCTTTAAACTGAGATCACATTCAAACTGCCCCATTTGCTTAAAGATTGTTTCAGTTTACTAATAATTAATATTATTATGTTTTATAATGTCTGGACAACAAACTAGAACAAGTATACTACTTTTAAGGAAGAGAAGTTACAATTTAAAATTATTTTGAATTTCTTTAGAAACAAAAATGTTCCAGTTAATCACAGAGACTTCTGGTATGCAACTTACACATCATACAGTGTGTCAGAAAAGACAGAAAGTGAAGAAAAAGTGAGTGATAATGCAAGTGCGAGTTCCGGCAGTGACCAGGGGCCCTCCAGCAGGCAGAACACCATGGTGTCCTTCCTCAAACCTGTGCTGAAGCAGATCATAATGGCTGGCAAGTCCATGCAGCTGCTGAAGAACGTGCAGTGTGCAGAGAGAGCACCACCTGCCAGGCCGCAGCCAGAGGTACCTGTTCCGTGGTCCTGTGTCTTCCTCGGTGTTGGGACACCTGACCCTACTGCCTCTTATCATCTTGATACCTGATTATTTTGTAGTTTGCAAGTCATCACACCCTCTTATTTCAGTGATTATTATCAATCGTGATAGAATTAACAATCATGCTGCTCTTGATTTTTTAAAGGATTGTCTTACTGAAAACTTCTAGTGCTGTGTTTAAAAAGGCAGTGACAGTAAGTTTCACATTCATTTTCCTCACTCCAGATTCCTTAGGACTGGAGCCATCATTCTCAGCAAACTGACACAAGAACAGAAAATCAAACACCGCATGTTCTCACTCATAGGCGGGTGTTGAACAATGGGAACACATGGACACAGGGAGGGGAGCATCACACACTGGGGTCTGTCGGGGGGGAAAGGGGAGGGATAGTGGGGGGGGGGGGGGGAGTTGGGGAGGGATAGCATGGGGAGAAATGCCAGATATAGGTGATGGGGAGGAAGGCAGCAAATCACACTGCCATGTGTGTACCTATGCAACAATCTTCCATGTTCTTCACATGTACCCCCAAACCTAAAATGCAATAAATAAATTAAAAAAAAATAATAATAATAATTCCCTGGCATTTGTTTTCTTTTCTTGTTTTTATAAACTGTCATAATAATTGTACATATTCGTGGAGTACATAGTGGTTTTTGATACATTTATAGTGATCAGATCAGGATAATTAGCATTTCTATCACCTCAAACTTTTTTTTTTTTTTTTTTGAGACAGAGTCTCGCTCCATCGCCAGGCGCCAGACTGGAGTGCAGTGGTGCCATCCCGGCTCACTGCAACCTCTGCCTCCTGGGTTCAAGCAGTTCTCCTGCCTCAGCCTCCTGAGTAGCTGGGATTATAGGCGCACGCCACCACGCCTAGCTAATTTTTGTATTTTTAGTAGAGACAGGGTTTCACCATGTTGGCCAATGGTCTCGATCTCCTGACCTTGTGATCCGCCCGCCTCGGCCTCCCAAAGTGCTGGGATTACAGGCATGAGCCACCGCGCCCGGCCCATTTACTACTTCTTTATGTTGGATTCAGTATCCTCCTCTTAGCTATGTGCAACTCTATGTTATTAACTATAGTCATCCCGTAGTGATACAGAACACTAGAACTTATTCCTTCCAGCTAGCCATTTGTATCCTTTAACAAATTTCTTCCTCCCTTCCCCCTACAAAATCCAGCATCTAGTATCCTGTTGTACTTTTTACTAACATGAGATAAACATTTTTTAGCTACCACATATGAGTGAAAACATGCAGTGTTTAACTTTCTGTCCCTGGCTTATTTCACTTCATGTAATATTCACCATTTCCATCAGTGTTGCTGCAAATGACAGGATTCATTCTTTTTTATCTCTGAGTTCTGTGTATGTGTGTGTACCACAATTTCTTCACCCATTCGTCTGTTGTTGGACACTTAGGTTGATTACATATCTTGGCTGTGTGAATAGTGCTGCAGTAAACATGGGGTGCACATGTCTCTTTGATATGCTGATTTCCTTTCTTTTGGGTAAATGCCCACCAGTGGGATTGCTATATCAGATAGTAGTTCTATTTGTAGTTTTTCGAGGAACCTTCAAACTGTTCTCCATAGTGTCTGCACTAGTTTATATTCCCATCAACATTGTGTCAGAGTTCCCTTTTCTCCACATCCTCACCAGCGTTCGTTATTTTTTGTTTTTGTGATAAATAGCCGTGCTGACTGGGCTGAAATGATATCTCATTGTGGTTTGACTTGCATTTTCCCTAATAACCAGTAATGCTGAGCATGTTTTCATCTATTCATTGGCCATTTGTATGACTTGTTTGGAGAAATGTCTGTTTGGATCATTTGCCCCCCCCCCTCCCCTTTTTTTTTTTTTTTTTTTGAGACAGGGTTTCACTCCCATCACCCAGGCTGGAGTGCAGTGGTGTGGTCTTGGCTCACTGCAAGCTCTGCCTCCCTGGCTCAAGTGATTCTCCTGCTTCAGCCTCCTGAGTAGCTGGGATTACAGACACCCGCCACCACGCCCAGCTAATTTTCTGTATTTTTAGTAGAGACGGGGTTTCACCATGTTAGCCAGGCTGATCTGAACTCCTGACCTCAGGTGATCCACCCGTCTTGGCCTCCCAAAGAGCTGGGATTACAAGCGTGAGCCACCGCGCCTGGCCTCATTCATTGAATTCTTTCAGTGTAAAATTTGCTTGTTTGTTAAATACCTATTTTTGTTGAATTTCTCATTCAAAACACTTTTGCTGATTTTATTGAATGTTTATTTGTACTCTCTTCTGTCTCACTGAGTTTCCTTAACATTTTAATTCTGAATTATTTTTCGGGCATTTCCTGTATTTCCTTATTGTAGTTTCTTACTGGAGAGTTATTGTTTTCCTTGGGAGGTGTCATGTTTCTTTGCTTTTTCACGTTTGATGTATTCTACATTGACTTCTACACATCAGGTGGGAAAGTCACCTTTTCCAATGTTATGGAGCATGTTTTCTAGGGAAAGAGTTATTCATATGAATGGGTCTTGGAGTGTCGATTCAGTGAAATGCATTGGCCTTGGTTCTGGATGAATGCAGTAGTGCAGTCTCCATGTACTTTTATAGTTGTAATCCACTTCAGTGATGTCTCCAAGTACCTCAGTAACCCTACACTGAGGGAGTTTGTGGCAACAGTGGCACAACTGGCCAGGCGCGATGGCTCACGCCTGTAATCCCAGCACTTTGGGAGGCCAAGGCAGGTGGATCACTTGAGGCCAGGAGTTTGAGACCAGCCTGGCCAATATGGCAAAACCCTGTCTCTACAAAAAATATAAAAATTAGCTGGATGTGGTGGCCCATGCCTATAATCCCAGCTACTTGGGAGGCTGAGGCACAAGAGTCACTGGAACCCAGAAGGCAGAGGTTGCAGTGACCCAAGATGATGCCACTATGCTCCAGCCTGGGCAGCAGAACAAGACTGTCCCAAGACAAAAAAACAGTAGCCTGGCTTTGCTGGGGTGGGCTTGCTGGACTGTTTCTCAGGTTAGGGGTACGTGCATATACACATTGGTTTGGCCAAGGTGGGGCCTAGCTCACGGGTTGGGACCACAGGCTGTTACTCTGGCCAGGAACATGAGCATATGGTTGCTTGGCCAGCCTATAGGCATATCTGCCTGACAGCAATAGCCCAAGGGGCTATTTCTCAGGCCTGGGATGTAGGCACAAGATGGGTTGGCAGGCCTGGGGGCTCCATGAGGACAGCCCACAGAGTAATTTCTCAAGCCTTGAACATGAGCACAGGCTTCACAGCTCGCCTGGGAGTATGTTTGCTGGGGCTGGCCTGCAAGGCTGTTTTTCAGGCCCAGGATGTGAGTACAAGGCTGCTTGGCTAGCCGGGTGCATGTCTGCCTGGACAGTCCAGGGGGCTCTTTCTCAAGCCTAGGACATGGTCACATGGCTTGTTGGCAGGCCTAGATATGTATCTGCCAGTGGCAGCCCATGAAGCTGCTTCTTAGGCTCAGCATGTAGGTAGAAGGCTACTTGGCTGACCTGGGGGATGTGTTTACTGGGGGGTGGACTTTAAGGCTCTTTCTCAGGTTTGGGATACAGATGCCAAGCTGCTTTGCTGGGTCAGAGACATGCCCACCAAGGGCAGACCACAGGGCTGTTTGGCAGGCCCAGTATGCAGGTCTGTGGCTGCTCAGCTGGCCTGGGGCTGTGACTCCCAGGCACTGCCTGTGGGATTTCTTCTCAAGCTAAGAATGCAGCGCAAGACTGCTCAAGAAGCCTAGGTGCATGCCTGCCAGGGCAGCCTCTTAGACTGTTTCTCAGATGCTGAATGCTGGCCAGGGTCACTGGGTAGGCCACAGGCCTGTCTGCAAGGGGTTGGTGCTGTGGGGCTGTTTTCCAGTTCCTGAGCACAGGTCTGTAGCTGCTTCACCAGCCTGGAGGCCTGTCAGCTGGTAGGAGCTCACGGTGTTCCCACCCTCTGGAGATGGCAAAGCAATTTGGCCAGCTCAATTCAAGGGTGGGTTCAGTCTGTCGGGGCTGCCAGACTGTTCCTCTGTCTGGAAGTACAGTGGCAGGGGCTGGTTTTCATGCTGTGCAGGATCAGAATCTCAGCTGATCCTGGACCCGGGCTCCACACAGCTGCGATTGTGGTATTCAGCCACCCCTGTGGCTGGGGTGCAGAAGAGATGCAGTGGCTACTGGCCCAGAGGAGGGCGTGCTCCAGAGGTGACTTTGGTCTTAAGATGGTGCCATGCTGCAGCAGCTTGGCTCACAGGGTGGGTGGCATAGACACACCTTGTGCTCCTAACCCAGGGCAAGGCAGCTGCATGTATTCCCAGCAGCTCTCCAAACTGGGCTCAGAGCTTGTGGGAACTTTGGAATCCTCTTACAGTAAGGACCGTACGTGTTTGTGGGGGCTGGTGGCTTTCTTCTGCTAACCCTAACCCAACAATAGGAAGTGCTTCTTGACTTCACACCAGCCTAATCTGCAAAGGGAAGACGGGCTGCAGAGGCTGGAAGCCTCCACACTGCCCTCCTGTACCTCCAGTCACCAACAGTGTGTCACACTCCCCTACTGCACCCCAGCACTCTCAACCCCAGTCAGATCTCAACTGTTGATTTGTTGCCTTGGTCCTCTCTTGCAGTGGGGGGGGAGAGTGTCTCCAGGCAGCCGCCTTGCAGGCATCACTCCCTCTGGATTTTTTTTTTTTTTTTTGAGACTGAGTCTCACTCTGTTGCCTAGGCTGGAGTGCAGTGGCATGATCTGAAACCTCTGCCTCCCGAGTTCAAGTGATTCTCATGCCTCAGATTCCCAAGTAGCTGGGACTCGGGCCACCACGTCTGGCTAATTTTTGTATTTTTAGTAGAGACAGGATTTCACCATGTTGGCCAAGCTGGTCTTCAACTCCTGACCTCAGGTGATGCACCTGCCTCAGCCTCCCAAAGGACTGGGATTACAGGTGTGAGCCATCACGCCCAGCCCCTCTGGCATTTCTTAATGCAGTGCAGCGTTTAACCCTTGAGGACCGTGAACCGTGGCTAATAAGAATTTGTTGATGAGCAGTTCAGACTCGATCATAGATTTCAAGAAAATGAAGTTTTATCCTATAATCCCAGCACTTTGGGAGGCGGAGGTGGATGGATCACGAAGTCAGGAGATCAAGACCATCCTGGCCAACATGGTGAAACCCCGTCGCTACTAAAAGTACAGAAATTAGCTGGGCGTGGTAGTGCGTGCCTGTAATCCCCACTGTCGCGAGGCTGAGGCAGGAGAACTGCTTGAACCACGGAATCAGAGGTTACTGTGAGCCGAGATCATGCCACTGCACTTCAGCCTGGTGACATAGCAAGACTGTCTCAAAAAGAAAATAGTTGTATCAATTCACTACAGAGGCTTGGAAGGTAGATGTGACCTTACTTATACATCTCAATCATCTCAATGTTATATTAATTATATTATTGTATCTACTTGAAATAAATAGATGGAATACTTATTTTCACTTTGTGGAGTATTTCCTTCTTATGTAATGAGCTTTCCAGAGCCACTGTCAGAAGTGTTTTTTCCGGTGAGACTATGACTCCTATCAGTGTTATCATAGTGTTGAACAATATGGTAGTAACTTTCAAGTATTCTGATTCGAATTTTACTATGTTCAGAAAAAACATAGCTTATACGTTGTGATTCTATGAACATTGCAGTTGTTTAACAGAGCATATAAAAATCTTTAGTTTTGCTACACTGTAAAGGTAAAAGTAAAGAAATAGGGATAAGCCTTCCTAGAGCAAAGGGAAAGTAGCATGCTGAATTAGGATGATATTATTTAATATTTCTCCTTTTCTTTTTGAGACAGGTTTCACTCCTATTGCCCAAACTGGACTAGAGTACAGTGGCATGATCTCAGGTCACTGCAACCTTCACAAGCTTTACCTCCCAAATGCTCAAGTGATTCTCATGCCTCAGCCTCCCGACTAGCCGGGACGACAGGTTCATGCCACCGCACCTGGCTAATTTAATATTTCTTGGGCCAGGCACGGTGGCTCACACCTATAATCCTAGCACATTGGGAGGCTGAGGCAGGTGGATCACTTGAGGTCAGGAGTTCAAAACAAACCTGACCAACATGGTGAAACCTGTCTACTAAAAAAAAAAAATTAGCCTGGCGTGGTGGCAAATGCCTGTAATCCCAGCTATTGGGAGGCTGAGACAGGAGAATTGCTTGAACACGGGAGGCAGAGGTTGCAGTGAGCTGAGATTGTGCCATTGCACTCGCGCCTGGGTAGCAAGAGCGAAACTAACCCTCACCCTCACCCTCACCCTCACCCCTCACCCTCACCCTCACCCTAACCCTAACCCTAACCAGCCAGGGTGACAGAGAAAGACTCTGTCTCTTAAAAAAAAAATCTCTTAGGTATAAATATAAGCTTATAAGTTTTATTGTATAATAATCCTGGCAGTGAAAACAAACAAAACAAATAGATTATTATATTTTAATACGTAGAGATGAAAATTTTCATTAAAAATTGCATTTTTCATAACATGTGAATGTTTACCTGTGTTTCTCCCCCGCTCTTCGCTTTAGGGCCATTTTGAGAGCCAGATCTAGTTACTTTGCTGCAATGCTGAGTGGCTGTTGGGCTGAGAACTCCCAAGAGTATGTTACTCTTCAAGGGTAAGCATATTTTTACAGGGCCATTTGACTACAAACGATTGCAAATTGTATTTCATGCAAAGCACTTTTTCTGAATCTGATTTCCCTGGATGTTCAATTAAATATTTCTCATGTAGAATTCAACAAAGTACGTTTTCTGAAACAGGAAGTAGTAGAGAGCATTTATTAATAGAGATAATGTGTTAATATGTTTATGCTTCTGTAATAGAATACCCAAACTGGGTGATTTAAACAACAGGTATTTATCTTCTCACAGTTGTGGAGATTGAAAGTTCAAGATAAAGGTGCCAGTAGGGTTGGTGTCTGATGAGGGCTCCGCCCCTGGGTTGCACTCTGCTGCCTTCCTGCTGTACACTCACATGGCCTTTCCTTGGTGGGTGTACTTGGAGAGAGAGTTTTATGGTATTTCTTCTTTTAAGGAAACTAATCCTATCAGATCAAGGACCCATATGACCTCATTTAACCTTAATTACTTCCTTAGAGGCCCCATCTCTACATATGACCACACTGGGGAGTTAGGGCTTTACCATATGAATTTGGAATGAACACAGACATTCAGTTCATAACAGGTCAGTTTCTTTATTTTTCTTTTCTTTTTTTTTTTTTTTTTGAGATGGGATCTTGCTGTGTTGCCCAGACTGGAGTGCAGTAACACAGTCATGGCTCACTGCAGCCTCAACCTCTTGGGCTCAAGTGATCCTCCTGCCTCAGCCTCCCAAGTAGTTGGGACTGCAGATGTGTACCACCACACTTTGCTAGTTTTTCTGATTTTTAATAGAGATGAGGTCTTGTTGTGTTGCCCAGGCCAGTCTCAAACTCTTGGTCTCAAGTGATCCTCCCACCTTGACCTCCCAAAATACTGAGATTATAGGTGTGAGCCACTGCACCCAGCTTAAATCGTATTTGTCAATTCATAATTCAGAGTTCATTCCACCACAGTCACTGAAGAAACTTAAAAGTTTTCCCATTATGTGTTCTTGAGCCAGCTCAGACTGCTCTTCTTCTCCACTGTGTAAATCTGTGTCCCACAGAACCCTAAAGTTCATGGTAGGCACATTAGGAGAAACCCATGGCATAAGTTTGGGATCTTCATAGGGGAAGGCCATTTTGAAAGGGGTGCCCCTTCAACTTTTATCTGTTTTATATAGTTCAAGGTGACCTCTGAGTTTAGCTATAGGAATAAAGGCAAGGTGGAGTCTTTTTTTCTTGTTTTGTTTTGTTTTTAGTATTCCTTAATCACCCCTCATGAGCTGATGAGATTAAACATTCAAACACTCAGGCTTTTAAAGATGAGGTCTATTTTATTAATAGACCACTGGGCAGGGGTTAGTGGGCAGGAAAGAAAGGATGACATCAATTATTGGTCTCTACTCTTACCTGTAATTTTCTGTCTTTAATTTACAATGGAAGTAATGGATAAATAACTCTTTTTGCAGTGTGGCTTGGCTCCTGCTGACCAACTTTTAGTAGTTAAAGAGAAAGCCAAATAAAAGTAGCCCAATTAGTTTCAAAATGTCATCCAAATAAGTAGACTGTACATTGTGTTAGTGTCAGCCATGACTAGGCTCACCCCCTCTTACAGTATTTTCCCTTCACTTTTACTGTATGCAAGGCTTTGTTTCTCACTGGTTCATTTTACCTAGAGCTCTTTATTAACAGAGGAGGCTCACCTCTAATTGGCTTATTAACTCCTAATGCTAATGCATTGAAAATGAAGATACTTTTGTTGTTGTTGTTCAACTGCTTTATCTTGCTTGATAAAGCAAGGTTTTGCAACACTAAAGGAAGAAAGTATCACCTGGTGGATACATAGTTTCTTCTATACCCTTTATTATTTATTACCACACAGTGTGATGATATGTTTTGCCTTTCCCTGTTGCATCATGTTTCAAAATGATTGTCTCAAATTGCTACTTAAAATTTTATTAGCATTGTGTCAAATAAAGCTGTTGGAAGGCTAAAGGGGATTAAGGAATTTTACTTTAAAAGATATCTCTTTTAGGAATTTGTATATTGAAACAATACACAAAACAAACTCCAGTTTCCCATTAACTTACGTAAACTGGGCAGATGTTTCCATGAGGAGTGCAATGCAGTAGAAGGATCATAACCCTTGGTGTCATTACAGGCGGTAGTATATACAGTCCTAACTTGTTACGTGACATTCCTTAATTTTACTGAGCTTCCTGAGGTTGTTGAAAAGATTAAATGAGATACAGTAAGGAAAGAAACTGGCATAGTACATAGTGCTCATTAATATTGACTGTTTCTTCTTTCTCTAAACTAGATTGTTCTCATTTTCTAAAGAGAAAAGTGTTCAAGCGAGGGCCTTTCCCAATACCAGAACAGCAATGCCTGATTTGCATAACCAGCAGCTTCTTTTGGAACTGTGCCACTGTTGCATGTCTGCAGGATATTTTCTCTTAGTAGATTCGAAGACAATCTTGTCTGTCCTTACAGAAGGAACCACCATATTTTCAGTGAATTAGTAATTTGCTAAATACTGAGATATAATGCGCATAGCATTTTTCAAGAGGAGCTACCTTCAATAATTTGTGAATGGGGATGGTAGAATTCTTTTTTTTTTTTTTTTCTTATTATACTTTAAGTTCTGGGGTACCTGTGCAGATTGTGCAGGTTTGTTACATAGGTATACACGTGCCATGGTGGTTTGCTGCATCCATCAACCCATCATCTACATTAGGTATTTCTACTGATGCTGTCCCTCCCCCAGTCCCCAGCCCCCAACAGGCCCTGGTGTTTGATGTTCTTCACCCTGTGTCCATATGTTCTCATTATTCAACTTCTGCTTATGAGTGAGCACATGTGGTGCTTGGTTTTCTGTTCTTGTGTTAGTTTGCTGAGAATGATGGTTTCTAGCTTCATCCATGTCCCTGCAAAGGACAGGAACTCATTCGTTTTTATGGCTGCATAGTATTCCATGGTGTATATGTGCCACATTTTCTTTATCCATTCTATCATTGATGGGCATTTGGGTTGGTTCCAAGTTTTTGCTATTGTGAACAGTGCCACAATAAACATATGTGTGCATGTGTCTTTATGGTAGAATGACTTATAATCCTTTAGGTATATACCCAGTAATGGAATTGCTGGGTCAAATGGTATTTCTGATTCTAGATCCTTGAGGAATCGCCACACTGTCTTCCACACTGGTTGAACTAATTTACACTCCCACCAACTTGTAAAAATGTTCCTGTTTCTCCACATCCTCTCCAGCATCTGTTGTTCTGACTTTTTTAATGATTGTCATTCTAACTGGCATGAGGTGGTATCTCAGTGTGGTTTTGATTTGCACTTCTCTAATGACCAGTGATGACGAGCTTTTTTTCATATGTTTGTTAGTTGCATGAATGTCTTCTTTTGAGAAGGGTCTGTTCATATCCTTTGCCCACTTGTTGATGGGTTTTTTTCTTATAAATTTGTTTAAGTTCTTTGTAGATTCTGGATATTGTCAGATGGATTGCAAAAATTTTCTCCTATTCTATAGGTTGCCTGTTCACTCTGATGATAGCTTCTTTTGCTGTGCAGAAGCTCTTTCGTTTAATTAGATCCCATTTGTCAATTTTGGCTTTTGTTGTCATTGCTTTTGGTGTTTTAGTCATGAAGTTTTTGCCCATGCCTATGTCTTGAATGGTATTGACTAGGTTTTCTTCTAGAGTTTTTATGGTTTTAGGTCTTACGTTTAAGTCTTTAATCAATCTTGAGTTAATTTTTGTATAAGGTATAAGGAAGGGATCCAGTTTCAGCTTTCTGCATATGGCTAGCCAGTTTTCCCAACACCATTTTTAAAATAGGGAATCGTTTCCCCCATTGCTTGTTTTTGTCAGGTTTCTCAAAGATCAGATGGTTATAGATGTGTGGCATTATTTCTGAGGCCTCTGTTCTGTTACGTTGGTCTATATGTCTGTTTTGGTACCAGTACCATGCTGTTTTGGTTACTGTAGCCTTGTAGTATAGTTTGAAGTAGGTAGTGTGATGCCTCCAGTTTTGTTCTTTTTGCTTAGGATTGTCATGGCTATGCAGGCTCTTTTTCGTTCCACATGATTTAAAGTTGTTTTTTCTAATTCTGTGAAGAAAGTCAATGGTAGTTTGATGGGGATAACATTGAATCTATATATTACTTTGGGCAGTATGGTCATTTTCATGATATTGATTCCACCTATCGATGAGCATGGAATGTTTTTCCATCTGTTTGTGTCCTCTCTTATTTCCTTGAGCAGTGGTTTATAGTTCTCCTTGAAGAGGTAGTTGTATTCCCAGGTGTTTTATTCTCTTTGTAGCAATTGTGAATGGGAGTTCATTCATGATTTGGCTCTCTGTTTGTCTGTTATTGATGTATAGGAATGCTTGTGATTTTTTCACATTGATTTTGTATCCTGAGGCTTTGCTGAAGTTGCTTATCAGCTTAAGGAGATTTTGGGGCTGAGATGATGGGGTCTTCTAAATATACAATCATGTTGTCTGCAAATAGAGACAATTTGACTTCCTCTCTTCCTGTTTAAATATGTTTTATTTCTTTTTCTTGCCTGATTGCCCTGGCCAGAACTTCCAATACTATGTTGAATAGGAGTGGTGAGAAGGGCATCCTTGTCTTGTGCCAGTTTTCCAAGGGAATGCTTCCAGTTTTTGCCTATTCAGTATGATGTTGGCTATGGGTTTGTCATAAATAGCTCTTATTATTTTGAGATGTGTTCCATCGATACCTAGTTTATTGAGTTTTTAGCATGAAGGGGCATTGAATTTTATTGAAGGCCTTTTGTGCATCTGTTGAGATAATCATGTAGTTTTTGTCATTGGTTCTGTTTATGTGATGGATTACATTTATTGGTATGCATATGTTGAACCAGCCTTGCATCCCAGGGATGAAGCCAGCTTGATTGTGGTGGATAAGCTTTTTGATGTGCTGCTGGATTCAGTTTGCCAGTATTTTATTGAGGATTTTCACATTGATGTTCATCATGGATGTTGGCCTGAAATTTTCTGTGTGTGTGTGTGTGTGTGTTCTCTGCCAGGTTTTGATATCAGGATGATGGCCTCATAAAATAAGATAGGGAGGCCTCCCTCTTTTTCTATTGTTTGGAATAGTATCAGAAGGAATGATACCAGCTCCTCTTTGTACCTCTGGTAGGATTCGCCTGTGAATCCATCTGGTCCTGGACATTTTTTGGTTGGTAGGCTATTAATTACTGCCTCAATTTCAGGACTTGTTATTGGTCTATTCAGGGATTAGACTTCTTCCTGGTTTAGAATTGAGAGGGTGTATGTGTCCAGGAATTTATCCATTTCTTCTAGATTTTTCTAGTTTATTTGCTTAGAGGTGTTTATAGTATTCTCTGATGGTAGTTTGTATTTCTGTGGGATTGGTGGTGATATCCCCTTTATCATTTTTTATTGTGTCTATTTGATTCTTATGTGTTTTCTTCTTCATTAGTCTGGCTAGCAGTCTATTTTATTGATCTTTTCAAAAAACCAGCTCCTGGATTTATTGATTTTTTTTTAAAGGGTTTTTCATGTCTCTGTCTCCTTCTTTTCTTCTTTATTAGTCTGGCTAGCAATCTATGTATTTTGTTGATCTTTTCAAAAAGCCAGCTCCTGGATTCATTGATTTTTTTGAAGCCTTTTTTTCTCCCCCCCCCCCCCCCCCCCCCCCCCCCCCTTTCTTGTCCTGCTAGTTTTTGAATTTGTTTGCTCTTGCTTCTCTAGTCCTTTTAATTGTGATGTTAGGGTGTCAATTTTAGCTCGTTCCTGCTTTGTCCTGTGGGCATTTAGTGCCATAAAATTTTCTTTAAACACTGCGTTAGCTGTGTCCTAGAGGTTCTGGTGCCTTGTGTCTTTGTTCTCATTGGTTTCAAAGAACTTATTTATTTCTGCCTTCATTTCATTATTTACCCAGTAGTCATTCAGGAGCAGGTTGTTCAGTTTCCATGTAGTTGTGCGGTTTTGAGTGAGCTTCTTAATCCTAAGTTATAATTTTATTGCACTGTGGTCTGAGAGACTGTTTGTTATGATTTCTGTTCTTCTGCATTTGCTGAGGAGTGTTTTACTTCCAATTATGTGGTCAATTTTAGAATAAGTGCAGTGTGGTGCTGAGAAGAATGTATATTCTGTGGATTTGGGGTGGAGAGTTCTGTAGATGTCTATTAGGTCAGCTTGGTCCAGAGCTGAGTTCAAGTCCTGAATATCCTTGTTAATTTTCTGTCTCGTTTAATCTGTCTAATATTGACAGTATAAAAGCGGTGGGGTCTACAGTCTTCCACTATTATTGTGTGGGAGTCTAAGTCTCTTTGTAGGTCTCTAAGAAGTTGCTTTATGATTCTGGGTCCTCCTGTATTGGGTACATATATATTTAGGATAGGTAGCTCTTCTTGTTAACATTGACCCCTTTACCATTATGTAATGCCCTTCTTTGTCTCTTTGATCTTTGTTGGTTTAAAGTCTGTTTTATCAGAGATTAGGATTGCAACCCCTGCTTTTTTTCTCTCTCTCTTTCCATTTGCTCGGTAAATATTCCTCCATCCCTTTATTTGAGCCTATGTGTGTCTTTGCATGAGACATGGGTCTCCTGAATACAGCACACCAATGGGTCTTGACTCTTTATTCCAATTTGCCAGTCTGTGTCTTTTAATTGGGGCATTTAGCCCATTTACATTTAAAGTAGTATTTTTATATATGAATTTAATCCTGTCATTATGATGCTAGCTGGTTATTTTGTCCATTAGTTGATGCGATTTCTTCACGGTGTTGATGGTCTTTATAATTTGATATGTTTTTGCAGTGGCTGGTACCGGTTGTTCCTTTCCATATTTAGTGCTTTGTTCAGGAGCTCTTGTAAGGCAGGCCTGGTGGTGACAAAATCCCTCAGCATTTGCTTGTCTGTAAATGATTTTATTTCTTCTTTTCTTATGAATCTTAGTTTGACTGGATATGAAATTCTGGGTTGAAAATTCTTTAAGGATGTTGAATATTGGCCCCGACTGCCTTCTGGCTTGTAGGGTTTCTGCTGAGAGATCTGCTGTTAATCTGATGGACTTCCCTTTGTGGGTAACCCAACCTTTCTCTCTGGCTCCCCCTTAGCATTTTTTCCTGCATTTAAATCTTGGTTAATCTGATGATTATGTGTCTTGGAGTTGCTCTTCTTGAGGAGTATCTTTATGGTGTTCTCTGTATTTCCTGAATTTGAATATTGGCCTGTCTTTTTAGGTTGGAGAAGTTCTCCTGGATAGTGTCCTGCAGAGTGTTTTCCAGCTTGGTTCCATTCTCCCCGTAACTTTCAGGTACACCAATCAAATGTAGATTTAGTCTTTTCACATAGTCCCAAGACCGAATCCAATCTTGGAGGCTTTGTTCATTTTCATTCTTTTTTCTTTAATCTTGTCTTCATGCTTTATTTCATTAAGTTGATCTTTAATCTCTGATATCCTTTCTTCTGCTTGATTGATTCAGCTACTGATACTTGTGTATGCTTCACAAAGTTCTCATGCTGTGTTTTTCAGCTCCATCAGGTCATTTGTGTTCTTCTCTAAACTGGTTATTCTAGTTAGCAATTTCTCTAAGCTTTTTTCAAGGTCTTAACTTGTTTGCATTGGGTTAGAACATGCTCCTTTAGCTCAGATTTTGTTTTTACCCACCTTCTGAAGCCTACTTCTGTCAATTTGTCAAACTCATTCTCTGTCCAGTTTTGTTTCCTTGCTGGCGAGGAGTTTTGATCCTTTGGAGGAGAAGAGGTGTTCTGCTTTTTGGAATTTTCAGCCTTTTTGTGCTGGTTTTTCCCCCATCTTTGTGGATTTATCTACCTTTTGTCTCTGAAGTCAGTGACCTTTGGATGGGGTCTCTGAGTGGACGTCCTTTTTGTTGTTATTGTTGATGCTATTCCTTTCTGTTTGTTAATTTTCCTTCTACCAGTCAGGCCCCTCTGCTTCAGGTCTGCTGGGGTTTGTGGGAGGTGCACTCCAGACCCTGTTTGCCTGGGTACCACTAGCAGAGGCTGCAGAACAGCAAAGATTGCTTCATGTTCCTTCCTCTGGAAGCTTTCTCTTAGAGGGGCACCCACCAGTTACCAGCCAGAGCTCTCCTGTATCAGGTTTTTGCCAGCCCCTGCTGGGAGTTTTCTTCTAGTCAGGAGAAACAGGGGTCAGGGGCCCACTTTGAGGAGGCAGTCTTACCCTTAGCAGAGCTCAAATGCTGTGCTGGGAGATCTGCTGCACAGAGCCGTCAGGTAGGGATGTTTAAGTCTGCTGAAGCTGTGCCCACAGCTTCCCCTTCCCTCAGGTGCTCTGTCCCAGGGAGATGGGAGTTTTATCTATAAGCCCTTGACTGGGGCTGCTGCCTTGTTTTCAGAGATGCCCCTGCCCAGAGAGGAGGAATCTAGAAAGGCAGTTTGGCTATAGTGGCTTTGCTGAGCTGTGGAGGGTTCCACTCAGTTGGGACTTCCCCACGGCTTTGTTTACACTGTGAGGGGGAAAACCACCTACTTAAGCCTCAGTAATAGTGGACACCCCTCTCCCCCACCAAGCTTAAGCATCCCAGGTCGACTTCAGACTGCTGTGCCGGCAGCAAGAAATTCAAGCCAGTGAATCTTAGCTTGCTGGGCTCCATGTGGGTGGGATCTGCTGAACTGGACCACTTGGCTTCCTGCCTTCAGCCCCCTTTCCAGGGGAGTGAGCCGTTCTGTCTCGCTGGCATTCCAGGGGCCACCCAGTTGGAAATGCAGAAGTCACTGACCTTCTGTGTTGATCTCAGAGCTGTTCCTATGTGGCCATCTTGCTATGTCCACCTCGGGATAGTAGAATTCTATCCTTGTCCCTGCGTTGGAGAGTGGAAGGGTATAGTTGGAAGGAAATTTTCCTGGCCTAGTAGACAGAAGGGCAAAATTGTCCACATGCTATGATGTAAACTGAACCACAGCCAACACTTCTGTGAAGGAATTTCACTTGTCTCCGTTTTATTAATTAGAAGGCTTCCAGTGATAGCCTGGGCTTTGTAGCATCAATTTGGATTTTCATATCTCCTTTGAGGGATTCCTGGGATTGCCCTGGTCTTCAGTATAAGTTTTGAAATATAAATGAGATATATTTTTCTCCTGACTAAAATCCTTCAGTGTCTTCTCATTATAATTAGAATTAAACCCAAACTCTTTACCATGACCTACAAGACCTTCTCCATGATCTGGCCCCTGGCCTCTCTCTCGTTTTGTACCATACTTGTCTGCATTTGTAGATTTTTTCCTCCAATAAGCTCATTCTTGCATCAGGGTCTTTGTTCTTCTGGCTCCCTCCGCCTTCGAGTTTTTCACCCAGTATTTTGCATGGCTGGCTTCTTCTCGTGCTTGAAATCTCATATCAAGTGTCAACTTCCTATACTATCCCAACTAATAAGCTACAGACCAACTCCTCAGCTACTCTCTCTTATATTATCCTATTGTGTTGTTTTCATGGCACCTTCACTGTCAAAATTTTCTTTGTAATATTGTCCATGTCCTCCCCCACTAGAATGTAAACTTCTTTTATCCACAAAGTTTAGAATGAGACTATCATTCAAAAATATTAATTATGAATAAATGGAGTCTCTGTGTCCCCTTAGCCCACACACAGGGCTCCACGTAGGAGCCTGAAACTTTAAAAAGTACACATGAAACAGAAATTTTATTTTACTTACTTATTTTTTTTTTTGAGACAGAGTCTTGCTCTGTTACCCAGGCTGGAGGGCAGTGGCACAATCTCAGCTCACTGCAATCTCTACTTCTGGGTTCAAGCGGTCCCCCCCTCCCTCAGCCTCCTGAGTAGCTGGGATTACAGGCATGTGTACCTCACCCAGCTAATTTTGTAATTTTAGTAGAGACAGGGTTTCACCATATTGACCAGCTGGTAACACAGAGATTTTAGTAGTTTAGATTCATGTTTGGTCTCTGATCTTAGATCTTTGTCCTGAAATCAGTTTTTCTTTTTTCTGTATAGATGTACTGTTTTCATCTTCTATAAGCTTTTATTCTGATTACATTTTAATGGGAATAGTGCTTTAAATCTTTCCATTTAAACTATGGGCTATTGGAACAATTTATTGCTTTTCTAGGCCAGTTGATCATGTGTTTATAAACACTTTTGGTAAAAAAATATAATACAAATGACTTACAATATAATGAGAATGCAGTTTATTAAAACATCTGTCAAGACAGCAGGAAAACTATTTCTTACTGTTTTTATAGTATTATATATATTGATATATAGGCTCAAATGTCTAGATTTTGCTGTTTATTTTAATATGACGTATTTTTATTTAGTCATTGTCTTTCGCTTAAACAAAACGTATTTTTTTAAAACTATTATTTCAACATAAATAGCCAATTTTTATTAACATTGATAAGAATGGTCCTTGAAATCTGAGGGAAGTATATGGAGTTATTGCACGGTCAAATAATTATGCTAGTGTTTTAAATTAACCAACTACAGATAATTTGCTTAATTATTCTGAGATTAAATCTTGTCATTGTCGTAGTACATGAATGAGAATATTTAAATATTTGACTGTATTTCCTAAGTATTAAAGATGCAGAATTTTGAATCAGCAGAAACTAGTAATTAGCCATGGTAGGGGTCAGTAAATATTTAATTAATGGAAAAGTATTTATGTATTTTCAATTTAGTCTCCCTATGAAGGTTTGAGAGATGCTATAAGTGCCGTAATAAGCCGTTTGTTAAACCTTTATCAAACATTTATTGAACATATATTAAAGGCCATAGAATCAAAGCGGGAACCTTACTAATTCCTGCTTTCTGGGACTCTGTTTTCTTCTTCTTTTTTTTTTCTTTTTATGAACCTGCCATTGAGAACATATCCATTTACTTACTTTTTTTTTTTTTTAAGATAGAGTCTTGCTCTGTTGCCAGGCTGGAGTGTAGTGGCGCAATCTTGGCTTACTGTAACCTCCGCCTCCCGAGTTCTCCTGCCTCAGCCTCCCGGGAAGCTGGGACTACACGCACGTGCCAACACGCCCAGCTGATTTTTTGTATTTTTAGTAGAGATGGGGTTTCACCATATTTTCTTCTTGATTTCCTAGTTTTGTTTCTTTAGCAGGTATTAGATACTATGCTTAACAGACTGTAGGGATCTTGCCAGCACTGTCTTGATCATGATTCTACCGCAGAGCTCCAGTATCATGTAGGGAAAGGAAATTCTTCTGATCCTGGGGTTATTGAATCATTGCTGACATTCTGCTGGTATCAAAGATACAAGGATAAATGGCACGACCCTGCCCTTGCAAAGCACAGTTGAGAAGGAGAGACAGATATGTAAACAAAAATACTGCAAGTCAGTTTGATAAATGTGATAATGGAAGTATGTGTAGTATACTGCTTCAGAGCCCAGGCTTTGGATTCAATCTGCCTGAATTTAGATTGCAGTGCATTTTGATTTTGGGCAATATACTTAATTTCAGTTTCTTCATGTATAAAATGAGACTGATAGTATCAACTATGGAGTTGGTATGGTGATTAAATAAACCAATAGCATTCAAAATACTTACTAGCTCAGGGACTGGCTCATAAGTGCTCAATAGAGGATTATTGTTTTTAACATTCAGTAATTTTTTTTTCTTGTGTCTGAAAGAGAAAATAAGTGGGGAGGGAGAGCGTTTTAAGCACAATGAACAGTATGTGCTAAGACATGGATGTATAAGGAAGTATAAGTAGCTCAGGTGTAGAAAATGAGTAAGTTCGGTTATCTTGGAAGAGCTGCTAGAGAGGGAGAACTGGAGATCAGATGATAAAGGACTTTGTACACCAAGCTAAGGAATTTGGACTTTCTTCTATGGACTTAGAGAATAATTGAAGAGTTTTTAAAGGAGGATACTATATCATATATTCATTTTAGCAAAGTCACTCTAATAGCAATGTGGGAAATGGGATGCAAGTGGAAGATTCCTGGCAGGAAACCTGTATGAGAGGATACTGTTGTAGTACAGATTGGAGAAAATAAGAGGCTGAACCAGGCCAGTGAAAGAGGAAATAGAGAGCAGAGGCTGAACTCAAGAAATTCTGGAAGGTACAAATGATTGACAGGATATAATAATAATGTCTATCAGAGTCTTCAAGGGAGCCCAATAAATAGCATACTTCCTTCCTGTTCAGAATAAGGCAAAATAATCAGTGAGTGAAGTAAGAAAACATTTCCTTTATTACCGATAAAAACTGTTCAAGAAGTACAGGTTGAGTATCCTTTATCTGAAATGCTTGGGATCACTGTGTTTCAGGTTTTTTCAGATCTTGGAATCTTTGCATATACATAATGAGGAATCTTGGGACTTGGGCATGGGGATGAAGCCTGAGTCTAAACACAAAATTTATTTATGTTTCGTATACACTGTCAAATTCAAAATAAAATATAGAGAAAAGTCTCTAAATTAAATGTTTTATTTAGGAATCGTAGAATTACATTCAGAGCCTACACACAGACTGCAGTGATCTTCAGTATGTCTGAAGAACAATGAGAGGTTGGGGTTTTACTGGAGAAATATGTATTGTTTTAAAAGGAAGCTCATGGCACTAGAGAAGCTTTTGGGAGTTGGCAAGCTCTGATTTGAGTGAAGGTGGTAAGTAAGACTAGCCAAGGGATGTTGTCTCAGCAGCTACTAGGTAAAACAGTTCTTAGGGTTACAGCAGCTGTTTCTTCAGCTGGCCCTGTGGAAAATTCAATTCTTGGAGCAGATGCTATGTGCCCCAAGTGCTTTTGCCTCTGCACCTTGACTGTGATTCAGTTGGGTATGGAAAGAGTGATCCAATTTATCTAATCAACTTACACAACACCTTATAGCCTAAAGGCAATTGTATATGATATTTCAAATAATTTTGTGAATGAAACAAATGTTGTATATATTGAACCATCAGAAAGCAAAGGTGTCACTATCTCTCGTTGGTGCTTGAAAGTTTTGGATTTTGTAGCATTTTAGATTTCCAATTTTCAGATTAGCAATGCTCAACCTGTAGAATGTGCTTTAATGCAAGAGCCAAAGTTGGCTTGCTTACTGTATCCCTCTAAAACAGCCCACCCAAGAGAAAGTCTGAATCTACATGGCAGATATACTTCTTTTCCATCACTTCTTCCCACTGGTTCAGCAGAGAAGAAAGGAGAACATACATCAGATGACCTCTTATCTAGGGTTCCTCCCAGCTGATAACCTGTAGTTGTCCACCAACCACAAAATTCATTCCCCTTGGTACAGAAGAATAGAGGCTGAAGTGAGATGCAAGGCGCTCTGTGCAGCACTCTTAACAAGATAGGAATAACAGAAAGAGGACGAAGTTTGGTGTGGGAAGTAAGAAGAAGGTCATGAATTCAGAGTTTAAGATACGGCAGTCAGTTGGACATAAAGGTTGTCATTCCAAACTACCTCTTAAGTCATGCCTTTTCTTTTTCATCTGTATAATGAGTATGTTGGTCAATTTTAGAGCCACTGACAGGTGTTACAAATTAAGAAATCTGTGCAGCATAACAAGAATCTTCCTAGTGAATAGATTTGTGCAGTTGAGGCTTTAAGCAAGACCAGAGGCCATTTGTTGAAGGTGCTAAGAAGAGAATTTCTTAACGAGTCAGAGGTTGGACAGTGACTAGAAGTCTTTTCTAACTCTTAAAGTCTATGATAGAAGATACTCAATAAATAATCAATGATTTGATAACATACTAATAACATTTTATAATTTTATATAAAAATCCATAGCTGTAGTTCTGTTTAAATTAATGGTATACCTGCATGGATGTTATTTGAAGAGTATATTCTTCAGGTAAAAGGAATGTTAGAATGTTATCTTGGCTCGAAGTTTATGGGAAAATAGAATGAATCATTGATATCAGTTAAACCTTAGTATCAGTTAAACCTTAATTATTTCTGGATTGGAGTTTTCTTTTATTTTTCAGTGTAAGCCATGTAGAACTGAATGTTATGATGCATTTTATATACGGAGGAACTCTGGACATTCCAGACAAAGCTAATATTGGGTATGTATTACTTTTTAATAATTTAAAATATGAAAGAATTAGGTTCTGCTTTGTTGAGCTGTGTTGCAAGTGTTAATGCATTTTTTTTTTTTAGCTTTTTATAATCTATTTTACTGTATCTTCAGCATGTTTTGAGAACATCTAAAAACAATAAGTCACCTTATTTAGAAGAAAAAGTAATTTATCAACTCACAGTAATAAGATTGAGAAAGGTCTTTATTAGACTTAAATTTAGAAGAACCTAAAAGTTATGGTTTATAGATCAATAAATTGGTTAAACTTTTATCAAACTTTGAAAATTATTTTACTACTTTTTAAATTTTAGGATGTCTTTTCTAAACAGCAAAAGAAAAGAAAAAACATGTTTAAGAATATAGGGGATTTGCCAGGCGCAGTGGCTCACACCTGTAATCCTAGCACTTAGGGAGGCAGAGGTGGGAGGATAGTTTGAGCCCAGGAGTTTGAGCTCTGCCTGGACACTATAACAAGACCCCGTTCTTGAAAAAAAAAAAAAAAAAGAATATACGGCATCCTAAAGACCAACAACTATGTGAGTTTTTAATGTGCTATAGTGAAATGCCAACCAAGCTTCTGAAATCCTACTGGAGAGTGAAATCTAACCTTGCTCTTTTAATTTTCTGGATGTCTTCCATTTTCTTGCTATTCTAACATCAGACAAATGAAAGCTACTTTTTTTTAATTTTAAAAATTATTTGGTTCCTTTAATTTTAAACTGAATAAATATGTTTTTCAGGAGAACATATTGTGAGTCACAAGGTTTAGTACTAATGTTTTATCCCTTGGCAACCTATATGAAATTTTATTCTTTCAAAGCTTGTGGGCTTCTTAAGTACCTAAAGTATGTGTAGGTATTCAGAAATACTTGCCATATGAAATAAGCAAAAGAAACTCTGGTCATTGGATGCTGTCTCCAAACTTATGGTTATTTGTAGACATTTTCAATATGGTAAGACATTACTGAATTGCCCGCCCCCACCCCCGCCAGGAATCTTTTATTATACAAATTTGTTGCAGAGAGTTTTGTAACTTTTACAGCCTTTAAAACAGTTTCTTGGCTTTTGTTCTGTATATCACTGAGCATATGAGGGGAATCTGAGACATCTCCAAATTTATTTCTTGTTCTCTACCGATCAAATCATGTCTCAGTGCTTTCAACTTTTGGCCTTATGCCCTGTTTATAATCCATAAAGGGTACATATTATGTAATGCTGAAAATTAGAATTAAAATCTTTTATTCTTTTTTCTAAACACATATATTATCAAGAAATTGTTATGTATTGTGCCTTGATTTTTAAATTGGAGAATTAACAGTGCATCTATTTTTATTTTAGTCAGATACTCAATATGGCTGATATGTATGGACTAGAAGGATTAAAAGAAGTAGCAGTCTATATTTTAAGAAGAGATTACTGTAATTTCTTTCAGAAGGTAATTATTGAGCATCAGAAATCTTTTATCCAGTGCTTTGTCATCCATTATTATCTAACTAGATTTTTAACTCTGATGGTAATAGTGCTTTAAATATTTAAAATATTAAGTAAATTTAACTAATGAGAACTCCAGTTGATAAATAACACATGGTCTGCTTGCAAAAATCAGAAACTAATTCAAATAATTTTAAGTAAAACAAAATGGATTGGGGGGGCGGGTATTAAGAGGATGTAGGAGTATTCTATATAATTCAAAGGTGCTCAGAGTTTGGAACTAGCAGGAAGGAAGTTAAGAACTAAGGTTACTTTCTCCATTTATCAAAGGGCCACATAGTGCTTTATTTATTCTTATTCCTGAAAGTATACTCCTTCCTTCTACCACCTCTCTTTATAGCAGGGACTTGGGGTGGAATGTATTCTCTCCTACCAGTCTCTTTAGGTGACCTATGGATACTAACTAATTTTAATGTTAGTTGCTACAAAGGTAAGTTAAATGTCTAAAGAAAGATCTCATACTATGCATTTCAAAGCCATTCCTACATTTTTCTTAGATTATCCATTGTTTTGATACATTCTGTAAATATAGGTTATTTTTATCTTATTTATGCTTTTCTATGTTTTAAAAATTTTCTACAAAGAACATGTATTACTTTTATAATCAACAAAAACAAATCTAACTTTTTACATCATATTTCCCTCTTACTGGTGTTTGAAGCAATGATATGTATTGTATGAATTCTAAGTAGGTGGTTTTAATAATGCTTAAATTTAGATTTTTGTTTTGGGTAGGTCTTTTTGACCTCCCTACAAGTTGTAGCTTTGGAAACAGCCCATGTGCTAAGAGAGAGCCATGAACAACTGGGTCCGGTACCACAACTACTACCAACCCCTCAAGGTTTACTGAGAAATAGTTAAACCCCTCAGCTTCCTTTAACCAACCATTCACTTCAGCCTCTATAAGTAAGGGGCTTGGAGGAGGGAAGGCAGCTGGTGGTGTCCTCAGCTTTGTAGAAAGTGAGGAATTTGGGTGAAAGCTTTTTCCTTCTTCATATGTCTCCCTCATATTTCCAGTCAAGTGAAAGTTAGAAGGGGGGATCCAAGTGAATCACAAAGATTAAAGCTAGAGAATATCTGCATTGAGGAGATGATGTCCTCTCATCCCCCAGATGAACATTAACTATATCTGTAAAACCATCCCACCCTGGAGCTTCCATCAAAGATGAAGAGAAAGTGGTAAGAAATTTCTTGAGAAAGCTTGGAATATGTCTGAGAAGCCAGTGAGAATGTACTTGAGTGATGAGATTTCTAAAGAGAGAAGGCTTGCTGGAGAAGCCAACACTAGCCTTGGTGTAAGGGACTAAGTTATTGTCATATAGAGAAAAAAGTATGAGGAGTCCACTCTGCACCCTGGTTACACATGGTCCACAGGGGAGAAGGAAGACCTTAATGGTTTCATGAAAGTCAGAGGAGACTGATACAGGGCCAGATGACACCGTGTCCCACGCATCTTGAGCCACTTGAAGAGTTCTTATCCACAGAGTCTAAGTTGAAGCCTGATCTGCCACTAAAGGAGTGATTATATCAACAAAAGCCTCCAGCATCTGAATTAGAACAGCTAAAGACATCTTCCTACTACCATGTTGGTCTCCTCTTAATTACATAAGGTGACGAGAGCCATAATCTTCTTCCATATGAATTTGACCCAGAAAATGGAGGAGCAGGAGATCAGACCATGCTCTATTCCCTGTATTACATCTTCTCAACCATAAATCTAGTCAGTCATGGGGAGGGAAATATTTAAATCGGATACGATGAAGAGATAAGTGTTAAAATAATACTGTGCTGAATTTCCATAACAATAGTATCCAGAAAGTATTGGAATCTGCCTACAGTGTCATTAAGAGATGGGAGAAAGGGGAGATTTGACATAGCATGGTTGAAAGCATTAGTTGGGAAAATAAAAAGTCTCATGTTATTATCTTCTCTGAACTGAGACTCTTCAATAAGCCAGTTAAAGCTTATTTAAGAGGTTTAAAAGTTATAAAAATAACCTTTTATGAATAGTCTGGACCATTGCCTCTATTTTTTTTTAATATATGCATGAGTGTATGTGGGTTATATGCAGCTTCTTGTATTTTACTTTCAATAATTCACTTTATTTTAAAAACACAAAAGACATATTTGTTTATACTATTAATAAAACAACAGAAAATGAAATTTATTTTTAATTATTAGTATGGTATTTTGTTGAAAACTTTTTTTGCTTTATTTCATTTATTTTAATATAGTCTGTTTGCTGTGATAACAGATATTTGAAAGAACAGTTTCTGATTTTGTTGACCAGATCCTTAAAATTTTTGTTTTATATTTCTTAATACATACTTTTATAAATATACTTTTGAATATATATAATTTTTAACTTTTAGTTCCTTTTTTTTTTTGAGATGGAGTCCCCTCTGTCACCCAGGCTGGAGTGCAAGTGCCACAATCTCAACTCACTGTAACTTCTGCCTCCCAGGTTCAAGCTATTCTCCTACCTCAGCCTCTCAAGTCACTGGGACTACAGACATGCACCACCACACCCAGCTAATTTTTGTATTTTTAGTAGAGACAGGGTTTCACCATGTTGGTCAGGCTAATCTGGAACTCCTGACCTCAGGTGATGTGCCCACCTTGGCCTCGCAAAGTGCTGAGATTACAGGAGTGAGCCGTCGTGCCCAGCCATAGTTCTTAATTAGGCAGTTTTTTCAGTGGTGACTTACATAACATAAACTTACAATGTTATACAAATATGGTGGTGAGCAGTCAGCCCCAGAACTCCTAGCAAGCTAGCTTCAGTCATTTCATTAGCTTCACAATCCTGCCGTTTACACAATTAAACATTTTGGACTTCATTTATAGGATTTTGGTAGGCTTTAAATTTTTTTACTGCACCAATTAAAAATATACTTTAGGCTGGGCGTGGAGGCTCATGTCTGTAATTCCAGCACTTTGGGAGGGAGGCTGAGGTAAGAGGATTGCTTGAGCCCAAGAGTTTAAGACTAGCAAGGGCAACAGAGGGAGATCCTGTCTCTAAAAAAAAAAAAAAAAAAAAACAAAGAAAATTATCCAGGCATGGTGGGATGTGTGCCTGTGGTTCCAGCTGCTCAGGAGGCTGAGGCAGGAGGATCGCTTGAGCCCAGGAGTTTGAGGCTGCAGTGAGCTATGGTCACACCACTGCATTCCAGCCTGGGTGACAGAGCCAAACCCTGTCTTACATGTATATATATATAATATACACACTCACACACACACAAATATATGTATATACACACATATATATACAAACACACACAAATGTATATATTTTATATAACTTCAAGTATCTCCAGTTATCTCAAAGGGATCTTGTTTAAATTGTGAATATGCAAAGCAAAATATTTACATTAAATTTCTTTTTGTTTGTTTGTTTTTTGAGATGGAGTCTCACTCATTTGGTCACCCAAGCTGGAGTCAAGTGGCACGATCTCAGCTCACTGCAACCTCTACCTGCCTCCCAGATTCAAGCCTCCTGAGTACCAGGGATTACATGTGCATACCACCATACCTGGCTAATTTTTATATTTTTAGTAGAAATGGGGTTTTGCCATGTTGGCCAAGCTGGTCTCCAACTCCTGACCTCAGGTAATCAATCTCCTCAGGTAATCCACCTCCTCAGGCACCCCAAAGTTGGGATTACAGGTGTGAGCCACTGTGCCCAGCCTACATTCAATTTTTTAAATACTAATATGATACTTTTAGGAGAGGGATATTAGAAAATCAAATTAATAGCGATTCATAAATAAAGAGTTGGAAAGTCAGGCACGGTGGCTCACACCTGTAATTCCAGCACTTTGGGAGGCTAAGGCAGGTGGATCACGAGGTCAGGAGTTCAATACCAGCCTGACCAATATGGTGAAACTCTGTCTCTACTAAAAGTACAAAAATTCGCCAGGTATGCTGGTGCACATCTGTAATCCCAGCTACTCAGGAGGCTGAGGCAGGAGACTCTCTTGAACCTTGGAGTCGGAAGTTGCAGTGAGCCGAGATCATGCCACTGTACTCCAGCCTGGGCGACAGAGCAGGACTCCATCTCAAAAAAAAAAAAAAAAAAAGACTTGGAAATCACTACCCTTATCAGGACTATGCCAGAAATTCCAAAGAGGGCTTTGCTCTCCTCTGAGAGCAGAGATCTTCAGAAGTACACATTTAGAGACTAGATATACAAATTGGCTGTTTGGTGGTCTTTAACACTTAATAAAGAGTTAAATTAGAAGAATTTTTAACTCTTTAAAGAGAAACTCTTCAGCCTAATTGGGAAATAAATGTGCTTAGTAGTGTAGTCCGAAACATGAAAATACATGGCATGGGCAATACATAGCGAAGATATGTAACATCAAGAGAAGTGAGTTGTTTTCACTACTTGTATCTACGTTTTATTTGTTTTCATTTATTACTTCTGTATATGTGCTTTTAAAAATATATTATTTAATTATGATCTAATTAAATTTCTCTCTTTTTATCTGAGGTCAATATAGGGCCTCTCATTGGACAATTACTTTAGTTCATATTTATACGTTAGGAAGCAGATTAGACCATGTTGTTGTATTGCAATGTGAAGTGCTAGAAATTATCACACCACTTTTTTACAAAAATTTATTTAATCCAAAATAAATTAGAATAAAAATTGTGTGCATTCTGACAGCTGAAAGAGTTCAAATGATATACTATAAAATTAAAGCTGTTAGTGACACTTGGTTTTAAAAGAATAACAGACTTCTTTAAAAAGTTAGAGCATTTTTAGGTTCAGAGCAAAATTGAGAGGAAGGTACAGAGATATCCCACATACCCACTTCCTTCTAACATGCATAGCTTCCCCCATTACCAGCATCCTCCACTGGAGTGGTACCTTGGTTGCAACTGATGAGCATACAAAATTATACAAGATCCAAAATTCATGGTTTACAATAAAGTTTACTGTTGGTGTCATACAGTTTATGGGTTTATACAAGTGTATAATGACATGTATCTACCATTATAGTATCATACGGAGAGTTTTCAGTGCCCTAAAATCTTCTATGCTCTGCCTGCTCATCCTTCCCTCCCCATTCACCCCCAGCAACCACTGCTCTTTTTGCTCTCTCTGTAGTTTGGTTTTTCCAGGGTGTCATATAGTTGCAATCATATAGCATATAGCCTTTTCAGGTTGGCTTCTTCCACTTAATAATAGGCATTTAAGATTCCCCGATATCTTTTCATGGCTTGATAGTGCCTTTCTTTTTAGAGCTGAATGTTTCATTGCATGGATGTACTACAATGTATCCATTCACCTAATAAAGGACAACATGGTTGCTTCCAAGTTTGGGCAGTTATGAAGAAAGCTGCTATAAACATCCATGTTTAAGTTTTTGTGTAGAAGGGTATTTTTAAGAAAAAAAATTAAGACTCTGACTGGAGCATGTCCGTAGCCTCAGTATGAGCAGAAGTTAATTTCAGATAAAGAATTAAATGTAGAAAATAAATTTTGAATTTATCAAATTTTGAGTTGTATGTGTTCTGCAGTTTAGGTATATAAGTTGGATTATCTTTATGAACCAAATATTTTTATCCTCTGTAAATTGAAAAAGAATAAATGTGGTGTTTTCCATCAATTTTAGCCTGTTTCCAGAACATTGGTGTCTATACTAGAATGCCTGATTATTGCTCATTCATTTGGAGGGGAAAGTCTTTTTGCTGACTGCATGAAGTAAGTTATCTTAAGTAGTGCTAATACTATTAATTTAGGGATTTTGTTTTTCTATTCTTCTAATTTTATGGGGAACTTTAGAGTTTGCCTGTTTTCTTGGCACAATGTAAGTAAGTAGCTTAGTGCTGAACTAATTTCAGCAATTAAGTAGGGTATTAATTTAGATATTACTAAAGATTCTTGGGATCATTTTATCTTAGCTGAACCATGGTTAGTTATGTTAAAATCTGTGCATATGTGTTTAAAATACATGTTTACAGAAAAGAGAATATGAAGTTCATTTTAGAGTTCATAAAATTAATAGTGTTAGATCATATATATGTACGGTTATGTAATTGGAAACCAAAATATTGACTAGTATAATGAAAAACATCTTTTTCTTTAACTTGGTATTCTTTGATTTTAACAGGTGGATTGTACAGCATTTTTGCAAGGTTTTGGTCTGAGAGAAGCTTTGCAAATATACCTCCTGAGATTCAGAAAAGTTGTCTTAATATGTTGATTCAGTCCTTAGTAAGTATAACCTGAATACTCTTGTGTGTGTGCCATTAAAAAGTTGATTCAATTTTGTATAATACTTTAAATGATTGAAATATAAATGTAAAATATTATAAAAGCAAGAGCATGAACCAATTCTGATAACCTAATTCTAAGATTCAGTTCCTTTGAAACTACTCTCCATACCCAATTCATCAGTCAGGGTTCAAACAGAGAAGCAGAACCTATAGGAGGTATATATTGATTCAAGAACAAAGCAGACATGGTGCCACAGATGAAGGCTTATGCGTTGGCTCAGCAATATTGACTTCCACTTACCAAGTGGATCTGGGTACAACACTGAACTCCTCTTGGTGGTACCATTCTTTGAGAGAATCAGCCACCTACCTGGTGGCAGGTTGATTACATTGGATCACTTCCATCCTGTAAAAGGCAGTGCTTTCTTTTCACTGGAAAAAACATTTGCTTTGGATAGTGATTTGCCTCCCTTGCTCATAATGTTTCTGCTGAAACCACTATCCATGAACTTACAGATGCCTTATCCATTATCGTGATGTTCCACACAGCATCACTTCTAAATAAGGAACTCCCTTACTAGCAAATAAAGTATGGAAATTGGGCCTTGCTCATGGAATTCACTGGTCTGAGAAGAGCCCATCCATCCTGAAGCAGCTGGCTTGATAGAATGGAGGAAAGGCTTTTGAAGACTCAGTTACGATACCAGTTAGGTGGCAATGCCCTGTGGGGCTGGGGCAGTATCCTCCAGGATGTAATACATGCTCTAAATCAGATTTTGATTTATACTGCTATTTCTCCTCTAGTCAGGATTCATGGGCCTAGAAATCAAAGTTTGGAAATGGGCATGGCACCACACACAATTACTCCTAATGGTTCACTAGCAAAATTTTTGCTTCCTTTTCTCACCACTTTAGGCTCCGCTGATTTATAAGTCTTAATCCCTAAAAGAAGAATGCTTCCACCTTGGGACACAGGTGGAATGATTCCATAAGTAATGATTCTGTTGAACTGGAAGTTGAGACTCCTTTCTTCTAGCCACTGTAAACCCACAGGCAAAGAAGAATTATTGATAGATTGAATCTATCAAGAGGAAATTGAGTTGCTGCTATAAAATGTGGATAATGTAGAGTACTTCTGGAATGCAGTACTCCCAGGTTCTATGAGTAAAATCAATAGGAAGCTATAAGAACCCAATTTAGGCAGTGCTGATAATGACCCTGATTTTTAGGAATAAACATTTGGGCCACCCTGCCAGATAAGGAACTATGAACAGTGAAGTACTTGCTGAGGGCAAAGGGCAAAAAATATAGAACGCTTAGTAGAAAAGTGTATGTAAAAATAACAGCTGTACCTACGTGGGGGAGTTAGAGAAGTGAACACTGCAGTAGTTCTGATATAAACATTCATATTCTTTCTTAATATATGTTTGTCTATATATTAATCAATTTTTTTCTCCTACTGTCTCATTCCCCATCATCTAAGACGTTAATAATAGTTAACTTTGTATCTATATATTTAAGTTACAAGGTATCAAAGAAAACTGAATCCGTTTGAAGAAGAATGAACATCCCCTAAAGACAAAAAGAGGAACTCATGCCTTCTCTTTTAGAAGGAAAGGGTTAGCATGTTTGTTGTTTGGAGGGACAGTTACATCATGTTAGGTGGAAGCGTGACTGTTACTGTCTCCATTTGGGAACCAAGCATGGTTTTAAGAGATATGTGTAGTTGCCAAGTTGACAAGAAGTTGACTCTGTAACATGTTAGTTTGACTAGGGTCAACTACACTTCACAGAATTTCCTTCATCTATGTTTCTAGTTCGAGTGGCCAAAGTAGACAATTTTGTGTGAAATTTGGAGGACAGGAGTGAAACACTCTTTTTATACTAGGAAGGTTGGAACACTACTGCAGTGTTCATTTACACTAGGAAGGTTATTTACTGGCTCACTGCAGCCAGGTCTGTAACTGTTCTTCCTTGCCCTGTATCCTCCTTCCACTTCTCTTACCCTAGGCCAGGTGTATGTCTAGCTCCATAATGAAAGGCACCAGCATTTCCTGCAGAATACCCATTGCATCCAGATTGGAGGCAGTAAGACTGACGTGAGTTCATCCTTGTAAATTCCAGCTGATGCTCTTGGTGTCAGTTTGTTCTCACTCTCCCCAGCATTACATCCATCTTTTCTCAACTGCCTGCCCTGTGGAATTCAGACTACACCATTAGATACAAAGGCTGTTTAAGCAGCTCCCACAATTGTGTACGGTTAACTCCCCTGTAACAGATTTCTTCATGCAATAAGTCTGCATTTGATGTCATTGATAGGTTCTTGGAATCTTAGAATCTTGGAATCTAATTTGACTTTAAACAAAACAATGTATAGCAAAACTAATTTTACTGTAGACTAATGGACATGAACAAGTTAAGTTCCTATGGCATATTTCTGGTCACAAAAGATCAGCAGCCTTCTAGTAAAGACCCAAAACACTTCTTATATTGAACATCAAAATAAATGTGAGCTATGCATACATTTCAGAAATATTAATAAAAACAAGGTAAGTATTTACCCAGTTCTTGGTGAATCTGTGAGTGGCAGTGGTAGCGATGGTGGGTTAAATCAAGGAATAAATGTTTGCAAAGCAGAAATTGTAAGGAATACCTCCCCACCACCATGCAGTTTCAAACCAATCACAAATATGGCAGCCTCACTGAGTGTTTTTATATTGTATCGCTTATTGTCATATATTTGTATGATTACCATATACTTTTTGAATTTTTACTTTACAATAATTCATATTCATTTTCCAATATGCTTTTTTTAAGGTTTCAGTTTGTGGGTGGCTGGAGCCTGTCCTTGCAGCTAAGGGCCCAAGGTTGAAATCAGCCCTGGCCAGGGTGCCATTCCAGTGCAGGGTGCACTCACAGCACAGAACACTCTCTTATACTGGGACAATATAGAGATGCCAGTTCTCCTAATGTGCACATCTTTGGGATGTGGGAGGAAACTGGAGTGTCCAGAGAAAATCCATGCAGATGTGGGGAACACATGCAAACTCCACACAGACAATGGCCTGACCAGGGATCCTTTTTTCCTCATCAACATTGTAATAAAACAACAGTAAACAAAATGACATTATTCACGGACCTCCTATGTGTATATAAATACCTCCTAGTGGTCCCATGAACCCTGAATGTTAACATCGTATGGGGTTACACAGAAGATACCTAGAAATCTGACTGGGAAAATAAGTGTAGGATATTAGCTGGTGAGATACCACTACAAAAAGTCAATGTAAGGCTGAGCGCGGTGGCTCATGCCTGTAATCCCAACACTTTGGGAGTACGAGGGAGGTGGATCACCTGAGGTCAGGAGTTCAATACCAGCCTGGCCAACATGGTGAAACTCCATCTCTACTAAAAATACAAAAACTTAGCCCGGCATGGTGTCATATACCTGTAATCCCAGCTACCCGGAGACTGAGCCAGGAGAATTGCTTGAACCCAGGAGGCAGAGGTTGCAGTGAGTCCAGATCATGCCATTACACTCCAACCTGGGCAACAAGAGTGAAACTCTGTCCCCCCCCCTGCCCCCCCCCCCCCCCAAAAAAAGTAAATGTAATCTGTGTTTCAGCTAATGGAGGACTTCGTTGTATTGTTGCTTAGGTTACTGTTTTACATTAGTTTTGTTGGTCAGTGAATAGTTAACAAATTATTGTCCCAGCTATAATTCAGTTCAATAGAAGAGGCGGGTTTATTTACTAATGTAGTAGTAGTACCAGTATTTTTTTAATGATTTTTTTCAATAGTTTTTGGGATACAGGTAGTTTTTAGTTAGATGGGTGAGTTCTTTAGTGGTGAAGTCTGAGGTTTTAGTGTACCCATCACCTAAACAATGTATACTGTACCCAATATATAGTCTTCTATCCCTCACATCTTTTCCAACCTCTCCTCTTCCTAAATCCCCAAAGTTCATTTTATCATTGTGTATGTTTTTGCATCCTCATGGCTTAGCTCCCACTTATAAGTGAATGGAATATATACAGTATTTGCTTTTCCATTCCTGAGTTACTTTACTTAGAATAATGGCCTTTAGCTCCATGCAAGTTGCTGCAAAAGACATTATTTCATTCTTTTATTTTTTTTTGTGGCCCAGTAGTATTACATGGTGTATATATACCACATTTTCTTTATCTACTCAGTACCAATATTTAGTGGGTTTTTTTAGACTTCCAGAGCTCAAAAAAATACTTTTTTTGAGAAATTTAGCATAAGACAGGTACTATTATCTCTACTTCACATATGAGAAAAGAGAATCAGCCGGGCGCGGTGGCTCACACCTGTAATCCCAGCACTTTGGGAGGCTGAGGCGGGTGGATCACTTGAGATCAGGAGTTCGAAACCAGCCTGTCCGACGTGGCGAAACCCCGTCTTTACTTAAAATACAAAATTAGCCAGGCATGGTGGTGCATGCCTGTAATCCCAGCTACTCGGGAGGCTGAGGCAGGAGAATCGCTTGAACCTGGGAGGCAGAGGTTGTAGTGAGCCAAGATCGTGCCACCGCACTCCAGCCTGGGCAACAAGAGCAAAACTCCATCTAAAAAAAAAAGAGAGAGAGAGAGAATCAAAGAGATAAGTGCTTTTTTCAAGTTCCCAAGACAATAAATTACAAAACGTGGTCTTAAAACCAATTGCTACCATTCTAAATATAATATGATAAGTGCTCTATGTGAGCAAAGATTTTTTTTTTTAATGTGTGGGCCTTGACTTCAAGAAACTCACAAATTGATGGAAGAATAGGCATTTAAACAACGAAGTAAAATACAGGTTAGTCTATGATGAGTACAAGCATTAAGTTACATGTCAAGTCTTCTCTACCATTGTAGCCTCAGCCTTAGAACAGTGCTTAGCACGTTAGCACTCAGTATATATTGTCAAATAGGTAAGTAAGTGAATTGTATAACTTAGAATTCAGGTATATACATAGGTTCACAGAGGTTAAATCTGACTGGAATAATGAGAGAATTAATTTGAGATGAACCTGGTTAGACGACAATTTAAAAGTAAGTAGGTTAGGGCATTCCTGAAATACTAAAAATGTGACCAGGGATGTGGAGACTAGGCAGTGTCAGTATTCTGCTGTAACTGGAATGAGAGAAGATGAGTCTGGGGGACAGGCTAAGGATAGATTGGGAGGGATTTTGGGTGAGTATCTTGTTAATGAGTTTGATTTTTTTTTTTTCTAAGCAAGTGGTAGGTATATGATTTTAATTGAGGAATAAGCCCTTCAACCTGTGCGCCTCCCAGTGCTATACTCTTTTATTTTGATTTTATAGCTCTAATTAGGTTCTTGTAAGCTTTGTGGTGAATACTTGACATGCTTGACTTTTTCTTTCAAGACAGATAAAAAGATGAACATCAGAACAACCAAACATCTAGTTTGATCAATAGCCTCTGCCATCACATTGATTATTTTCAAAATTTGTCTTTCTTTGTGAGATAATCAGGTTTTAAGAAACACTAATTTAACATATTTGTCATATTTTATTATAGAAGTAAAATATATTTATCTTAACTAATGGAAAATAGAGTATTTTAAGTTTCTCAAAATTTGAAGTATGTTACCCAGAAAGAGCAAGCAGTCTTTATTTTAACAATAACCCCAAAATGGCCTTTTAGAAAATCTTATGTACATGCAATACTAATAGTGTTATTTTAAAAAATAGTTCCAAATTGTTACGTTTTTACAGATTTGATATTAACTAAAACAATGAGTTGCATTTTTAAAAATTTCTTGTGTGTTTGCAGATCTCACAAAGCATTACTTAAAGGCACCTTTACAAAAGAGCATATGGTTGTATTTCTGGGCTCTCTGTTCTGTTCCATTGATCTCTATGTCTGTAGGCCAGTACGACACTGTTTTAGTTACTGTGGCTTTGTTATATATTTCAAAATCAGAAAATCAAAGTCACTCCAACTTTCTCTTCTTTCTGCTAAGATTGATTTGCCTAGTCAGGGTATTTTGTGGTTCCATATGAATCTTAGAATTTCGTTTTCTATTTCTATAAAAAATGCAATAGAGATTTTGATAGAGATTGAATTGTATCCATAGATCATTTTGTGTAGTATGGACATTTTAGCAACATTAAGTCTTCAAATCCATGAGTTTTGGATGTCTTTCTGTTTGTCTGCTTTAATTTCTTTTTAAAATTTATATCTGTCCATCTGTTTATGAGACAGGGTCTTGCTCTGTTGCCCAGGCTATAATGCAGTGACCTGATTATAGCTCACTGCAACTTTGAATTCCTGGTCTCAAGTGATTCTCCTGCCTCAGTCTCCCAGGTAGCTAGGATTACAGGCACAAGCCAATGTGCCCAGCTATGCCTTCTTTAATTTCTTTCATCGACGTTTTGTAGTTGTCAGCATACAAGTTTTCACCTTCTTAGATAAGTTTATTCCTAAGTATTTTACTCTTTGGTGCTATTGTAAATGGGATTGTTTTTCTAATTTCCTCTTCAATCATTAATGTTGTTAGTTGAAATGCAACCGATTATTGTATGTTCATTTTGTATTTTTCATCTTTACTGAATTTGTTTTAACAGTATTTTGGTGGAGTCTTTAGGGTTTGCTATTTATAAGATTATGCTATCTGCGAGCAGGTAACTTCTTCCTTTACAGTTTGTATGCCTTTTATTTCTTTTTCATACCTAATTGCTCTGGTTAGGACTTCCAGTCCTATGTTGAATAGAAGAAGTGGAGAGAATGAGCATCCTTGCCTTGTTCCTGATACAAACTTAAAGGAAAAGTGTTCAGAGTAAACCTTGAGTGTGATGCTAGAGGGGGGCTTGTGTTCTCTATTATGTTGAGATAATTTACTTCTATTTCTAACTTGTTGAGAGTGTTCAATCATGAAAAGCAATTGAATCTTGTCAAGTACTGTTTCTGCATTTACTGAGATAATCATTTGACTTCTATCCATTCCATTAATGATGTGGGTCACATTAATTGATTTATATATGTTAAACCATCCTTGCATCCTAGGAATAAATACCACTGGATCATGGCAAATTATTTTTGTAATGTACTGTTGAATTTAGTTTGCCAGTGCTTTGTTGAGGATTTAAAATTCTATGTTCATCAGGGATATTGGCCTATAATTTTATTTTCTTGTAGTGTTCTTGTGTGGCTTTGGTGTCAGAGTAATGCTGGCCTTCTAAAATGAGGGAAATATTCCCTCCTCTTCATTTTTTTGGAAGGGTGTGAGAAGGATTGGTATTAGATCTTTTCTTTAACTGGCAGAATTCAGTAATGAGGCCATCAGTAGAATTCAGTGATGAAGCCATCAGTTCCTGGACTTTTCTTCGATGGGAAACTTTTTATTACAACTTAGTCTCCTACTCATTATCAGTCTGTTCAGATTTTGTCTTTCTTCATGATTCAGCCTTAGTAGGTTGATGTGTCTAGGAATTTATTCATTTATTCTAGGTTACCTAGTTTATTGGCTTATAATTGTTTATAACAGGCCCTTATGATCATTTTAATTTGTGTGGCATCTATTGTAATGCCTCCTCTTTCATTTTGGATTGTATAATATTTATTTGCATCTTCTCAGCTTTTTTCTTAGCATAGCTAAAGGATTGTCAACTTTGTTTATCTTTTCAAAAAAACAACTCTTAGTTTTGTTAATTTTTAAAAAGTTGATATTTTGGCCGGGCATGGTGGCTCATGCCTGTGGCCCCAGCACTTTGGGAGGCCGAGGTGGGTAGATTGCAAGGTCAGGAGATTGAGACCATTTTGACCAACATGGTGAAACCCTGTCTCTACTAAAAATACAAAAATTAACTGGGCATGGTGGCACGTGCCTGTAGTCCCAACTACTCGGGAAGCTGAGGCTGGGGAATCACTTGAACCTGGGAGGCAGAGGTTGCAGTGAGCCGAGATTGCACTACTGCACTCCAGCCTGGCAACAGAGTGAGACTCCATCTCAAAAAAAAAAATTGTTTTTTTATTCTCTATTGTATTTATTTCTGCTCTGATCTTTATTTTTTTTCCTTACTTTTGCTAACTTTGGGCTTAGTTTCTTCTTTTTTTAGTTCCTTGAGGTATCCTGTAAAGTTTTTTGCCATCTTTTTGTTTTTAATGTAGGCATTTATCACTGTAAACTTTCCCCTTAGTCCTGCTTTTGCTGCATCTCGTAAGTTTTGGTGTGTTGTATTGTTGTTTTTGTTTGTTTCAAGATACCTTCTAATTTATCCTTTCATTTCTTCTTTGACCCACTGGTTTTTCAAAAGTGTGTTAATTTCTACAAATTGTGTAATTTCCAGTTTTTCTCTGCTGTGATTTCTACTTTTATTCCATTGTGTTCAGAAAAGATGCTTGGTATGATTTCAGTTGTCTTAATTTTGTTAAGACTTACTTTGTGACTGAATGTGATATATTCTGGAGAATATTTTGTGGTTTTTTTTTTTTTTTTTTTTTTTTGAGACAGAGTCTTGCTCTGTCACCAGGCTGGAGTGCAGTGGCGCAATCTCGGCTCACTACAACGTCAACCTCCTGGGTTCAAGCTATTCTTCTGCCTCAGCCTGCCGAGTAGCTGGGACCACAGGCGCGTACCACCATACCCGGCTAATTTTTTTTTTTTTTTTTTTTGTATTTTTAGTAGAGACAGGGTTTCACTGTGTTGGCCAGGATGGTCTCGATCTCTTGACCTCGTGATCTGCCCGCCTTGGCCTCCCAAAGTGCTGGGATTACAGGCGTGAGCCACTGCGCCCGGCCCATTTTGTGTATGTTTAAGAAGAATGTATATTCTGCCCCTGTTGGTTGGAATGTTCTGTATAGGTATGTTAGGTCCATTTGGTGTTTTTTTTTTTTTTCTTGAAGTGTTTTTGAAGTCTAGTATTTCTTCATTGATTTTCTGTCTGATCTATTCATTATTCTTTCTTATTTAGTTTGTTGACTGGAGTTCAGTGGCATGATCATAGCTCACTACAGCCTCAAACTCCTGGGCTCAAGTGATCCTTCTGCCTTAGCCTCCCAAGTAGCTGGGACTACAGGCATGTGCCATCATAGCTGGCTTTTTTTTTTTTTTTGGTAGGGGTGGGGTCTAGTTAGCTTGCCCAGGTTGTCTCAAACTCCTGGCCACTTTCTTCTCAAGTAATCCTACCATCTCCACCTTCTGAGTTTCTGGGATTACAGGCATGGGCCATTGTGCCCAGCATATTGTATTCACTATTGAAAAGTAGTGTATTGAAAGTTCCTACTATCTTTGTATAGCTGCCTGTCTCTCTCTTCAGATCTATTAATACTTGCTTTATATATTTAGGTACTGTCATGCAGCGTACATATATATATATATATTTATAATTGTTATATCTTCCTGGCATATTAATGCTTTTATCATTATATAATATCTGTGTGTCTCGTGACAATTTTTGACTTAAAGTCTATTTTGTTTGATATGGCATAGCCACTCTTACTCTTTTTTATTACCATTTGTATGGAATACCTTTTTTTTTATTCCTTCACTTCCAGCCTATACATGTTATTAAATCTAAAGCGAGTCTCTTGTACACAGCGTATCATTGGCTCTTGTTTCTAAATTCATGTAGCCATTTTGTCTTTCGATTGGATAGTTTTAATCTATTTATATTTTAAGCAATTATTGAAAGAAAAGAATTTGCTATTGCAGTTTTATTATTTTTCTGTTGTCCTATAGTTCTTTGGTCCCTCTTTTTATCTCCCACTGTCTTCCTTTGTGCTTTATTTTCTTAATATTGATATACTTAACATTTTTTTCTCTTTTTTGGTACAATTTCTATGTGTATTTTATTTACAGTTACCATGGGACCTACATAAATATCTTATAATATAACAGTCTGTTTAAGCTCAGTCACATACACAGAAACTCTACACTTTTACTTCTCCCCCATACATATACTCTGTTATTGATTGTTATTTATATCTACCTATAGTACATATTCATTAATACACTTTTTAGTTATAGTTATTTTTAATACATTTATCTTTTAACTTATATGCAAAAATTAAAAGTGATTAACCCCGTTGTAACAACTATACTACTCTAGTGTTGAATGTTGATAATGGGGGAGGCTGTACATTGTGTGAGTTCAGGGGGCTTTTGAGAAATCTCTGTACTTTCAATTTTGCTGTTAACCTAAAACCATGCTTAAAAAAATGACAAATAAATTTTAAGACAGGGTCTCACTCTGTCACCCAGGCTGAAGTGCAGTGGCATGATCACAGCTCACTGCAGCCTTGACCTCCTGGGCTTAAGTGATCCTCCTGCCTCAGCCTCCTGAGTAACTGAGACTACAGATACATGCCACCATGCCCAGCTAATTTTTGTATTTTTTTGTAGAGAAATGGTTTTGCCGTGTTGGCCAGGCTTGCCTCAAACTCCTGGGCTTAAGCGATCTGCCTACTTCAGCCTCTGAAAGTGATGGGATTATAGGCTTGAGCCACTATGCCCAGCCAAAATCTCTTTTTTTAAAAAGTGGTTTATTCACTACCATAAGTTATACAGTACTCACTCTTCATTTGCTTAGATATGTTTTTCTTTTCTTTCTTTCTTTTTTTTTTTCCTGGAGATGAGGTCTGTCACCTAGGTTGAAGTACAGTGGCACAAACATGGCTTGCTACAGTCTCAACTTCCTAAGCTCAACCAGTCCTTTCACCACAGCCTCCCAAGTAGCTGGGACTGCAGGTGTACGCCACCACAACCAGCTAATTTTTTGTACTTTATTTTGTAGAGACGGGGTTTTGCCATATTGCTCAGGCTGGTCTCAAACTCCTGAGCTCAAGTGATCTACCTGCCTTAGCCTACCAAAGTGCCTGGATTACAGGCATGAGCCACCATGCCTAGCCTTACATGTTTTCCTTTACCAATGAGTTTTATACTTTGTTATGCTATCATGTTGCTTTTTAATGTTCTTTTGTTTCAACTTGAAGAACTCCTGTTAGCATTTCTTATAAGGCAGATCAACTGGTGATGAATTTTCTTGGCTTTTGTTTATCTAAACTCCCTCATTTTTGAAGGACATTTTTGCTTGATTTAGTATTCTTGGTTGGCAGGGTTTGTTTGTTTTTAAAAAGCACTTTGAATATATCATTGCACTCCCTTATTGCCTACAGTGTTTCTGCTGGAAAATCTGCCTTTAGTCTAACAAACATTCCCTTGTACATGATAAGTTACTTTTTTCTTGCAGCTTTCAAAATTGTCTCTTTTATTTTTGGCAGTTTTGATTATATGTTTCACTGTGGATTTCTTTGCATTCATCTTATTTGAGAGTACTTTGGGCTTCCTGGATCTAGATGTCTATTTCCTTCTCCAGATGTGGAAGTTTTCAGCCATTATTTCTTTTAATAAGTTTTCTGACCCTTTTTCTCTCTTTCTCCTTTGGAACTTTAGTAATACTGTCCCTTAGGCCCTTAACTTACTTTACTATTTTTTATTCTTTTTGCTTTTCTGACTGAATAATTTCAATGATCTGTCTATGAATTTATTTATTCTTTCTTCTCTTTGATGTAGTCTGCTGTTGAACACCTTCAGATAATTTTTCAGTTCAGTAATTGTATTCTTCAGCTCCATGAGTTCTGTTTGGCACTTTCTTATATTGTATATCTCTTTGCTGAAATTACTTTGCCATGCATTGTCTTCCTGACCTTGGTGTGAACATCTTTATGATGATTATTTTGAGTTCTCTGTGAGCTAAATCATATATCTCCATTTCATTTAGCCCAGTTTCTGGAGATTTATTTTGTTCCTTTGTTTGGATCATATTTCTTTGTTCATTTTCTTTGGCTCTGTTTGTATCTGCACATTAGATTAACACCTACCTCTTCCAGTCTATATGGCCTGGCCTCATACAGGAGAAGACCCTTACTAATCAGCCCAGCCAGAGATCAAGGGCCTCTCAAATTTTCTTGCTAATCCAAGTCACTTTGTTTGTTTTTAGTGACTTCCAAGCATCTAGAGCATGCTGGGTCCTATTAGTGCTCTGAGTCAAGTTCCTTGGGTGCCCCCCAGAAAAGTTAGGTCATTAGACATTCCTCCACACTCCTTCCTGCCCCAAGTAGAAGGTGGGATTTGGGGCTTCTCCAGCTGTTCACTCTCTACTGAGACAATTGAAGGGTCTCTGGCAACTAGTTAATATGCAACATCATCTCCCATCTTTGTTCTCATTGGCCCTGGGTGGCTAAGACATGCCAGGTCCCATTAGCACTCCAAAACAGCAAGACAGAAACCTGTTCTTTGGACACCCCCTCATAAATGTTGGAGCTTTAGATACAGATTTCAATTATTTGTCTCCCTAGGGAGATGTTGGGAACTAGAAATTTTTGTCTACTCACTGTGTACTGAGCAAGAATGAGAGACAGTGCTGACCCTCAGTCAGAATCGCCATTTCTGTTCTCACTAGTCCCCAGGTGGCTAGATTAATCCAGGTATTATCAGTGCTCCGAGACAGGCAAGGTAGAGCCACTCCTTTGGGCAGCCCCCAAAAAAGTAGGCATATTGGACATGCAAACTAACTCTTTCCCTCCCCAGGTAGATGCTGGGAGCAAGTATATTATTCATTTGCTCTGTGCTGGGCTGGGGGAGGAGATACAGTGATTGGCAGCCCAAATCACCATCTGTGTTCTTTCCCAGGTAGCTAGAGTTTACTGGGTCCCATCAGCACTCCAAGACTGCAAGACAGAAATCAGTCATCTAGGCAACCCCTGGAAAAGTTGGGATGTTTGACACATGGTCTAACTCTTTCCTTCCCCAGGGAGAAGCTGGGAGCTTGTGGCTTTCTTTCTAGTTGTACAGTTCTGTGCCAGGGCTAGGATTCTGGTGAGAGTGTGTCTCAAATTTCCCTATCAACTTCATAGTGTCTGATTTCATGCTCATCCTCCATGTAGGAGCCTCTCAACTAGTTTCTCAATTTCTCACAAAGATAATTTGTTAATTATTGTTGAATCAGTGTGTTCATGGGGGAAGGAGGGTTTAGGGCTTCCTATTTTGCCATCTTGCTGATGTCACTTCTCTTCACGCAGTCTTCTTTAGTTGTAATTCAGTTCAACCACCTGTGCCATGGAAGGTACTCTAATGTATCAAATATTTCTTTGTCATCAAGGGAGATAGGAAAGTGCTACTACATTAGAGTATAACATGGAGAATTTTAAAATATATTTAAATGTGAGAAACCTTAAATTTTTATCTTTCTTGGTCACCAAGTCAAAAGACAGATAACAGTTCATATGATATTTGTAACACTAATTTTCCTAATATAGATAGTTTGTACAAATTGATTTTTTTTTTTTTGAGATAGAGTTTCACTCTTGTTGCCTAGGTTGGGGTGCAATGGTGTGATCTTGGCTCACTGCAACCTCCACCTCCCAGGTTCAAGCGATTCTCCTGCTTCAGCCTCCTAAGTGGCTGGCATTACAGGCATGCACCACCACACCCGGCTAATTTTGTATTTTTAATAGAGACAGGGTTTCTCCATGTTGGTCAGAGTCTGGTCTTGAACTCCCAACCTCAGGCAATCCACCCATCTCAGCCTCCCAAAGTGCTGGGATTACAGGCGTGAGCCACCGCGCCCAGCTGATTTTTAAAAAGTCCAAGCTAAACATACGATAGAATTAGATAGCTCACTAAGGAAATATAGATACCTCTTAATTTGATGAACAGATCCTGAACATTTGTTTAAGAGAAATGGGCGTGAAAACTACCATGTCAGACCATTTTCTACCTTTCAGAATGATGGAGAGAAATTTTCACTATGTTAGTAAGAGCATATGGGATAAATATTCTGATTTATTCCTGGGAAGGTCATAAATTAGCACAACTTTTTCTGTGTTTCCTAAGCTTTTATCTGTGACCCAGAATGAAAAGGTGTTTTTTGTTTGTTTGGTTTGTTGTTTTCATTGTAACCCAATACACTAATACATATAGAACAGAAACACAAGTTTCACAAAAGAGTTACTAGCTTTATTACATATGATGGACTGGTGTTTTTTATGTTTCTCCTTCCTTTCTCTGTCTCTCTCACCCACCCACCCCCTTCTTTTGTTTTCTAATGCTGATTGTGAACCACTAAATACATTTCTCTAGGTTGCTATGGAGGAATCTACCACTTGATAAGCAGTGCTCTATTTGTTGTATATTGGCGGTGTTTTGGATACCTCTGGTGTCCCACCTCATAGCCTCTTGGCCCATGTTTGTACCCAAACTATTGTTGTAGCATCTACCTGCACATGGATGTAATCTGACAGCACTTTCCCTGAGCGACATCACATATACACAGATCTTTCTCACTTTCTGTCCTGAGGCTTCACTGCTGCTCCACATGGGATACCTGCAGCTCAGCAGTTCTGAGCCTGTGTAAACCTGGCAGTGAAAGAGAGTTAACATCCCCAGAGGGCAAACCGTGACCAATGGGAGATGGGAGCCGGTGGTTAATGTTTCCTTGTTCTGTCTGTTGGACGGATAATTCAAAGTACATCCTTCATAGCTCTTCAGAGGGTCCCCAACAGGATTGAGTCCCATTTGCCTCCAACAGTGAATTATCTATCGGTGCTTTTCAAACTTTAATGTATCTACAAAACACTTGGGGGGTCTTGTTTAAATGCAGATTCTAACTCAGTAAGTCAAGGGAGGATAGAGAGATTCTGTGTTTCTAATAGGCTCTAGTTAATGCTGATGCCACTTTGAATAGGAGAGAGCGAGAAAATACACTCTTGGATTGGCTTTCCTTCCTTTTGTCCTTGTTGCACTCTTCCAGTGCCTCAGATTCCCTGGGATTACGTCTGCATATAAGCCTGTTTCTCAAGCTCAATTTTTAGGCAGAACTCAGGCTAAGAGAAGTAATATTGACCCAGAAATTCTACTTGTAGGAATGTATCTTGTAGACATATTCACATATATGTGAAATAATGTTGTATATAAGGTAAGTCATTATGACATAATAGCAAAACTAGAAACAGTGTCAATGTCTTTAAGTAGAGGACTGGTTAAATGACTTGTGATATATCTATATTACAGACTATTACATAGCTATTAAAACATAAAAATATATACACTGGTAAGAAAAATACTTGAGATGTATGCTAAGTTTAAAAGGCAAGATACCAGAATACTGTGCATGTTAATGCCTTCATTTGGATAAAATAAGCAGAAAATTACATATATATTTTGTTTGTATAAGCATAAAATAACTCTGGAAAGATCAAGGAGAAAATAATATTGATCATAAAATGGATGGTTTCGGGACAGGAGGGAGAGAAAGACTTTCCTAGAATGTCCTTTATACATTTCAAATTTTTAAACTATGTGATTATGTTAACCGTTGAATGAAAATTTAAGTGTTTGGTCCAAAAGTTTTACTTTTTTTTTTTTTAATCTAGAGTACTTTTCTTAAAAGTACTCTGACATTTAATGTTTATCATATATTCAGATGAGTATGGAATAAAATTATATATCATCTATGTTATTTAACTATGTTCATGCTGTAGTTTTCCAAGCTAAATTATGATAATTATACTCTATATGTATGGTTTATTAAAAAAATGCTATCGTCAGAGCACATCACATTATATAAATAGTAAGCACTGTGTAGATACCTGCCAAATTTATTTAAATACCTTACATTTGGCTTCCCTACCAGAAAAGCGCCTGCAGTAGAACAAATTGAGCTTATTGTCTAAAACTCGTAGTAATTGCACAGTTACTCAGGAAGTCACTGGAGGAGGAAATGACAATGATTCTAAAAAAAAAGGTGAATTATATAAAAGTATGATGGTTTTTTCTTTTATTCAAGCAGTGAAAGAATATAATACATTTTTAAAGGATTATTGGCTGGGTGCGGTAGCTCACACTTGTAATCCCAGCACTTTGGGAGGCCAGGTGGGAGGATCACTTGAAGCCAAGAGTTCAAGATCAGCCTGGACAACATGACAAGACTCCATCTCTACAAAATATTTTTGGAGCTGGGCATGGTGGCTTATGCCTGTAGTCCCAGCATTTTGGGAGGCTGAGGTGGGTGGCCATCACTTGAGTCCAGGAGCTTGAGACCAACCTGGCCAGCATGGTGAAACCCCCACTCTACTAAAAATACAAAAAATTAGCTGGGTGTGGTGGCGCACACCTGTAATCTCAGCTATTTACAGGACTGAGGCACTCCAGCCTGGGTGACAGAGTGAGATCCTGTCTCAAAAAAAATACAGACTTTTTTTTTTTTTTAATTTAGCTGGGCATGGTGGCATGTACCTGTGGTTTCAGCTACTGAGGCAGGAGGATTACTTGAGCTCAGGAGGTTTGAAGCTGCAGCGAGGCATGCTCAAGCCACTACACTCCAGCCTGGGTGACTGAGCGAGACTTGTGTCAAAGAAAAACAAAAAGAATTATTAGTAAATGGTTAAAATTTTTTGTTTTGAAGTTGAAGGATTAAACTTGTTATCTTAGAGGTTAACTGATAGACTCTGTCTCCAATCATGTTAAAAAATAAACAAGTATTTGGGTGTCTACTATGACCCAGTTTTATACTAGGCCCTAAGCATACATTGGTGAGCTAAAACAGAGATAGATAGTTTTACACTCATTGAAACTACAGCCTAGTGAGGGAGACAGACATTAATCAAATAGTAATCTTCATGTGTGATTAATTACAAATGAATTAAGTGCTCTAACAAAAAGTGACAGATTTTCTTATAGCTTGTATAAAAGGAATCAGATGTTTGTATATGGTATCAGGGAAGGTATAGTTCTTCTGGACCTAAACAAAAACAGAGGGTGTGCAGAGTCCATGTCGTGCTGTCCATGTTAGATATTTCAGTCATTTCCAGATTTATCAGTGATTTATTGCTGTGTAACAAACCACCCCCAAACTAAGTGGCTTAAAATGACTTATAATTCTGTGAGTTCAGTGGATGATTCTTCGCTGGTCTTGCCTGTGGCTGCATTCAGCCGGGGGCAGCTGGGGGGGCTGGTCCTCCTGCCCCAAATGGTCTTCCTTACCAGGCTTCTTTTGGCCCAGAGGTCCCAAGATTCTCAGAAGGTAAAGACTAAGCTGCAAGGCTTCTTGAGGCCTAGGCTCTAGAACTTGCATATCATCACTGTTGGTCAAGGCAAGTGAACAGGCTAGTAATCCAGATTCAAGACTGAGGAAGTCAATTCCACCTCTTGGTGGATAGAATTTGTGGCCATGGTTTTCAGTTTACCAGTCCATCAGGTAACTATTTAATAAATAGTTATTTACTAAGCATTGTTTTAAGAACTGGAAATCAAACATGAATAAGATACAGTAATATATGCCTTTTTTTCCTTTTCCTTGGAGTACATGGTATTTCTGCATTGTCATTCCATTTTCCATAGAGATCAATATTTGTTAGTGTTTTTTTCATAGTATAATAATGAATCATTAAATGAATAAAATATAAACAGTAGAGTCTCTTACCTAATTAGAGAAGAGGAAGAAAATCACTGGGGATTCTAAGTAATTTTTAGCCTTTCCAAATTTGCATAAAGAATATATATTTTATAGTCAGAAAAGAATTAGGGCTGTGTTGGTGTAGCCATGCAGTTATGAATGATATCTATAAGCACGAAAATTAATTTAGCTGTGATAATCTTAGGGAACTCAAGTTTTTCTCTCTAGTTATTTTCACTTTGCTGTCAGGGTTGTCTTAGCTTATTTTTTTTTTTTTTTTTTTTTTTTGAGATGGAGTCTCACTCTGTTACCCAGGTTGGAGTGCAGTGGTGCAATCTCAGCTCACTGCATCCTCCGCCTCCTGGGTTCAAGCAATTCTCCTGCCTCAGCCTCCCGATTAGCTGGGTTTACAGGTGTGTGCCACCATGCTTGGCTAATTTTTGTGTTTTTAGTAGAGATGGGGTTTCTCCATGTTGGCCAGGCCAAGTCTTAAACTCCTGACCTCAAGTGATCCACCCGCCTCAGCCTCCCAAAGTGCTGGGATTACAAGCCTGAGCCATCGTGCCAGGCCTGTTTTAGCTACCTTTTAAAGGTGGTTTCTTCCTAGCTCAAACTTTACCCTTTTGGATAATTCTGAATGAATGAATAAATAAACTTTATGTGTAAAATTAGTGACAAAGACATTAGCTATCTGGAATTTTGTTTTTGCAAGAAACATCCCATGACAACAAAAGTATTTGATTTGCTTAGAGGTTGTTTCATGAGCAGTTAGCATCTAACTTTTTCCAATATTTTTTAAAAATCTAAGGATGATAAGAATGCTGCTTTTCTTCTGATGGAAAGTGACAGGCTAATCAACAGTTTACCCAGAGTGAAGTGGACAGAAGTGGCACTAACCATGGCCTCTCAGCTCCAAGAAGAATGTATTGCATTTATTGTAGAAAACTTCTCCAAGATTATTCAGAGTGAAAATTTTGCTCTTCTCTTACAGGTACTATGTCTAAAATTATATCCTATATTTAGTTCCATCTTTGTGTTCTGATTTCAATTATGTAAGAGTTTTAAAATGAGGTTGCTTTTGATTAAATTAGTGTGATTTAAATAAACTCCATAGCAGATGGCATGTTTACATAGGATTTAGGGCAGCGATAGACAGGATTTTTGGCGCACAAGATAAGAAAGGCAGGAGGGACAGGTTTGAGTGCCCTGGCACAGCACAGTGTAATTCTGGCCAACTCTAGCCCTCCCTCAGCATAGCCACATTTTAGAAACCAAAGTCATAAAGATACTGTTTTGGCAAGTAATACAATTATGGTCCATGCAGAATTCTTTCTCTTATTGAGAAGCTACTTTCTCTAAAATTATTTACTGAATAAATAACTCCTATTGTTTATTTCTAGGTTCTGTATTTAGGGCTGTGTTGGCTTTTAAAAACTGTGTATATGCATATATGCAGACTTTTTAACAAAAGAAAGGGAAAAGACAAATACGATTTCTGGTTGACTTCATACAGCTAATTATAATGATCTGTTATGCCAGACTTTCACATTTCTTGTGCATTTTACGTGTATTCCACTTAAATATTAATTTCTGTGTTTTATAGTCACAAGCAATGAGTAGCACAGCTGATCTGTTGGACAAAATTTTAAAAGCAGTTGAAGAAAATATCACCACTGAAAATAGTTGCTCTCTTCTTATGACTCTGGACACATTGATGAACTCTGACAGTACAAAGGAAATGGTACTGAATGTAATGAAATTTATTAAAATAATGCAATATTTGAACTAAGATTTTTTTTAATGTATGTGCATTTTAAATGTCGCATTGTTTATTGAAGCTAGGCAGTGGATACCTAGGGGTGGATTAAGGTCTCTACTTTTGTATATGTTTGGAATCTTTTATAATAATAAATTTTAAAAATTCTATTTGTCTCCAGATGGACTTTTTATAAAAGTTCAGAAATTGGCAGTTTGGCTGGGTAATTTTAAATGCAGTGTGATACTTAGCAATATTATTTTCTAGATATATAATGTATATTTCAGAGTTTTTAATTATCAGTGTCTTTATTTTTATAATCTTAATTTTTCTCTTCAAAAAATCATATTTTAAAATAAGGCTGGGAAAAAGAAAAATTAAAATATTTATTTTTTAAGTACAATTAATCAGTGGCCATTAATAAGGTAATTGCAAATTATTGGCATTCTGTATTTGTTCAAGAAGAATGTTTTTTAAAATGTATCATATTTATTACTATTCCATAGAGCATTTGACCTTGTAATGTCATAGTTGATTTGAAAAGGCTGCAGAAGGTATTCATATCAAGGGCATTGGCGTTTTAAAATAACATTTGGTTGAAAAGATGAGATTTAGCTTTGTGTTCATTTATAAAATTTAATTAATGAGTAAGCCTTCATAAATAACATGTACCCAACGATCTAAAAAATCTAAATGATGACATCATTGATCTAGCTTAGGAGTAAGTAGATTCTGAAAGGAATAATGACTGGTTGCTATGACAATGTGGCTCTCACCAGCTGCTGATTTGCTGCTTGAACACAGGGTTTTACGTGCAAGATCCAGGCTCTGCGTGATAAGCTGTGGATCTTCCTAGTTCAGTCTTTCTATGCTGTTCGTCACACAGAAAGCTGGAAGCTGATGAGCACTGATGATCAACAGAAAATCCAAGCAGGTACGTTAGCCTTGAGATATTTCAATTGTTATGTAATGAGATCTTTGTGACAACAGCTATTTTGAGGGCGTTCTGATAAGTAGAAAGGTTAACATTGTGTGCCTCTGTTGAGTAATAGAATGCTAATTGAAACTGGTGCTCATATATTTAGGCAGTTTTAATACATCATGCTTTTTAGCTGTTCGTAGAAAATGAAACTCATTTCCTTTATATATCAAATTTAATCCTACTATACATTAGCAACAATGTTCTAGGCAAATTTGCTTACAAGCAAATCTCTTGTGAAGAGATTAAAAGTGTGAGAAAATGCAATCTACATAGAACAGAGTATCAAACACACTTTTTCCTCGTTTTTAAGTATGTTTTGTCATAAAGCTTTTCTGTCTTTTTCATAAGACACCCTTTCTTGTGGTTTTGCCTAGAATAGATGGCTTTATTTAACAACTGATTGGTTCCGTGATGTGGAGTGTGCTATTGCGGACTGTCCCTCAGGAGCTGCACGGTGGTCTGTGACATTTAATAAGTATCATCTGAGACATTAGCATTAAACAAAAGATGTATATTGCTCAGAACACGTGTTAAAAAAATATCAAAATAAAAATTTGAGGGTGTGGAACTATAAATGGCTTCATGACTATTTTTGGGTTAAAGCAGGTGCCTTAGAAAAAAATACTGGCATATTCAGTGTGTATGCTTTTTAAAACCTTTTAAGAGACTAAATTTTATGAAGCAAACATTTCAGTACTGTAAAACATGGAGGCCATGTCTGTTAAAATGCATTTTGAGAATGCATAAATATGTTAAATTCTTTAGTGGGTATCATCAGAATAGGATCTGCTTTTACATTATAAGCATTACATGATAGTGTAGCTAGATGTGATATGAAGAGCTCTTTTCAAAGAAATTCCATTTTTTTAAACAAAAATTATGAGAAGAAGGTCTTAGAAATTGGACTTTTTTTTTCCTTGTGACTATTTCTGTGCTGATTTTTAAATAATGGTTTATTTTTACAACATTTATATAATGTGAAGTAACAAAATAAGATCAGCATTCCTTCAGTAGGTGTCCTTTCAGCTCTCTTCTGATTGGTAGCAAACTTTGTTTTTCTCTATTTTAGAGGATTTCATAGTTAAGTTGAGCTTCAGTGTTCTTTAATTCTTCAAAGTGCTCATTAAAAATGCATATAAATACACATATTTAAATAAAATGTTATTGGTAATCCAACTAATTGTCAAAAAGGACTTTTCATTCTATTACATTGTAGCAGTGTAATAATAACTTTTTAATCTTAAATAAGTTGAATTATAGTGAGTCTCAACTTACGCATAATTACTTCATTGGGAAACCCAGATAAAGGAATGGTTCTGGGTTGTCTGTTACAACATTTGGTATGTCATAGTTGGGTTACTGACCTTTGGGAGAAATTTTTTGTTTTAATTTCTTCCTGTGTATTATTGTGCAGAGTCGTTTGCTTACTGCAAATCAGTCCTATAATGCCATTTTCAGGATCTTGCTTTGTCTTATAGCACATATCCTATAGAATAGAGATCATGGAAGATGCAGATAATTTAATATATTTTTATTAGCTGATTTAATAAAAATCAAATAATTTTTGGAGATTATATATATTTATTCAAAATATATTTTAAAGCCCAGTAACCTTCAAAAGAAAGACATTTGCTAAACCATATTTGTAGCTCTCAATACCATCATTTTAGCCTACATATTTTCCTGACATCATTCAGATTCTTATTTGAAGAGTATAGACTGAGTTCTACAATAAATTCCTATGTAAACCTAATGTATAAAATGAATTTTTCTTTAATTATAAAAAGAATCTATGGGTTTGAAGATTGTTTCTTGTTTTATTTTCAGTAGAACCTTTTTTTTTCTTTTCTCTTTCCTCCTTCCTCATGATATCCCTGCAAAACCAGAAAATATTTTTAGTTAATTTTAAGAATATTTTTATATTTAATATAAACATTTTTTCATATTTAATAGCTTGTAGAATGTTACATTTGCCATAATCTGTAATTTTTTGTTATTTGGAAAACCAAATGAAACCAATTATCTAAAATGTCACAGTTTGAGAAAATTCTAGTGTTTTCATAAATGTATGAATCTTTTCTGTGAGATTGTACACTTCTCATTTATTAATTTTAATAACACAAAACCTAGGGGCCAGAGAATAAGGTAGAAAGTGAGGTTTTTTTTAAAAAAAAATTTCTAAAATTTAATAGGAAGTTGTTTTGTATACTAGATTGTTTTCAGGTTTATTAAGTTATTTCCATCAAAATGTAACCTTTTTTCTGCTGACATGCTATTTTTCCTTTACTTCTATGGTAGTAACAATGTTCCCCATAAAAATAAATTGCTGTTTCTTTCTACAGCTGCATTTGACAAAGGTGATGATCGAAGACTTGGCAAAAAGCCTATATTCAGTGGCTCGCAGGTAAACTTTCTAAATTTTGTAGGTCCAAATGAAAATGATAACAAATAAAATTTATTATTTTACACTTCAGAGTAAGTTTAAAAAATCTATTCATTCATGAAGCTATTTTTTTTTATGGAAAATTTTCCTTTTTCTAAATCAAATGAGCACTTAATAAATGCTTTAAAGTGAATTTTTTATATCCAGTTGACATTGGAAGTATCTACCTTTTTCATTTCCTTGAAAACCTTTTTGGCAGCTAACATATTAGAGTTATTTCAGTCTATTAGAAGTTGTTTAGAACTGTAGACCTAATTCAGGGTCTATTTTTCTAATTAGCCTACTTCTTAAAAAAGATTTTAATCTACATAACATATTTTTGGTGTTTTTGAAAAAAGCAATTATTACTAAGAGTATAACTGTGTTTTACTTTAAAAGTTACTTGGTATACTTATATGAGGTATCTAAAGTAGTTGAACTCTTAGAAGATAATATTGTGGTTGCTGAAAACTAGGGGGAGGGAGAAGAGGGAGTTGTTCAATGAGTACAGAGTTTCCATTTTGCAAGATAAAAAGTTATAGAGATCTGTTGTGCCACAGACTGCATGCAGCTAACATTACTGCACTGTTAGTGAAGTGTATTAAAGAGTACTTAAGTGTATTAAGTGGTTAAGATGGTAGATTCCATGTTTTGTGGTGTGTTTTTTTCCTACACACAAAGTTATTTGTATTTGGTGTTTTCCTTATAACCTGAAATACATTTTTCTTCTCAAGAATGTTATTAATGATGGTTAGGGTTCCAAGCTACCCTGTAGATATCACTTAACCAATAATATATTCAAAGTACAAAATTATTCTAACCTTCTCTGTGTGGTACAGTGATATTAGTGAGACATACATTGAGAGTTCTAGTTTAGAATGCAAGGAACATATTCCCTAGCAGAGTGGAACAGGAAATCCTTTTTTCTTTCTCATCAGCCAGTTGATAGAAACTAATGTAGCTCCAAGCTGCAGGAGTTCTCATGGCTTGAGAAGGAGGTCAAGCTCCAAATGTCTTGAATGAGAAACTGAGAGACTGGAGTTTTTGTCAGTTAACCTATTAGGATTGTTTCAAAAGTGCATTTCACAATATACTAGCTCCATCTATCATCAACTATAAGTTGAAGAATTGCTGCATACCGTAGCTCCTCTTATAGACCAGTGACACATATTGTACCCTGAAAGTGCTGAGAAACGCTAAAGAACACTTTTGAATTGTTGCTTCCAAAATTTCTCCCAATGTTGTAACTATGGAACACCACTATGCTCCCCCCTCAACCCTTTTAAAGCATCTTATACAATTCCACAGAACATACTCTAGGAAATAGTGCACTAAGAAATTTTTTTCTATGTACCAGTTCCCTTTATCCCTATGTTTTTTGTTGTTTTGTTTTTTGTTTTTGTTTTTGTTTTCGTTTTTTGAGACGAAGTTTTGCTCTTGCTGCCCAGACTGGAGTGCAATGGTGCGATCTCAGCTCACTGCAACCTCCGCCTCCCAGTTCAAGCAATTCTCCTGTCTCAGCCTCCTGAGTAGCTGAGATTACAGGCACCTGCCACTAGGCCCGGCTAATTTGTCATATTTTTAGTAGAGACAGAGTTTCACCATGTTGGCCAGGCCGGTCTCAAGCTCCTGACCTCAGGTGATCCACCCACCCTGGCCTCCCAAAGCGCTGGGATTACAGGTGTGAGCCACCATGCCCAGCCTATCCCTAATTAGCCTGCTTGCCTTCCTTTCCCCTGTTACCAACCAGGCTTTTCCTCCTTCCTTGTCTTACTGCAAAATAGAACAAAGTTTCATTATTTTTCCTTATCCTCCTGACTTTGTGGTTATCTAAGTCTTTTTTCTATTAAGGACAATGGGAAAGAAACAGAGTTAAAAGTTTCCCTCAGAAAGACAGTGGTATGCTGAAATGGATGCTGGACATTAAAAGAGTTCAAATTTTGGCTTCACATTTATTGTGTATCATCTGCAGGTCTTGGTTTGCTTATTTATAAAATGGAGTAATAAAACCTAGCAGGATTATTGTGAAAATTAGGTGAAATAATTTATGTGCAATTATCTGGTATGTAATAAGTGCTCAATAAATGTGGAGCGAATAAATGTGTTTTCTAAACAGGGATGAGCTATCTAGGATGTGGGAGTAAGTTAATCAGATAAGACAAGGAAAAGGTTTGTTTGTTTGTTTTGTTGTGGTGGTTGTTTTTGCCTGCTTCATTTATCCTTCATATAGAGATTTAAGAAGAATGCTTAGTACCAAAATACTTATGGATAAAATATATGATATCTGGGATTTGCTTCAAAATAAAATAGGGGTAGGTGTATATGAAACAAAATTGAAATTAATAATGAATTAATAATTTTTAGAGCGGGCTACTAGGTACTGGAGGATTCATTATATTCTTCTATCTTTTTTTTATGTTTAAATTTTCCCTTTTTTTGAGACAGGGCCTCACTCTCTCACACAGGCTGGAGTGGAGTGGCACAGTCACGGCTCACTGCAACCTTGACCTTCTGGGCTCAAGGGATCCTTCCACCTCAGCTTCCTGAATAGCTGGGACTACAGGCCCAAGCTACCACACCTGGCTAATTTTTGTATTTTTTTTTTTAATAGAGGTGGGGTTTTGCCACGTTGCCCAGGCTGGTCTGAAACTCCTGGGTTCAAGCAATCCACGCCTGGCCTATTGTGAAATTTTTCAAGGCGTACAGCTACCCCATATACTATACAGATTTCATCTGTAGCATAATACTTCAAGATGCATAAATTTGAGGATAGAATAAATTAAGTAGATTCAGTGTTAAGGTGGGAAGGAGTTCTAAAAGCAGAAGTCAGCCTGGTTTTAGGTATTAAAAAATAGAGAAATGTTATTTTTTTGAGCTAAGATTTGAGCAAGAAAACAACAAATGAGGACCAAGCCTATTTGAATTTTTTAAATGTTAGAATCCTAGAAGACTACCGTGAATAGGACCAATCTCTACCCTGTGGACAGGCATAAGGTGAGACCTAAAGATGTTAATAACTTCTGCAATGTCCCAGGTTGGTTAGAGGCAAAACTAGGACAAGAATCTAGTGGTTGCTTTATCACCATGCTTTGCTTTTTTCTAAATTTAACCAAGTTACTTATTGTGCATTTGCGTGTACATGCATTCATGTGTTATTTTATCTTTTACAACTTTTAATGTAATTGGAAGCTTTTCATATTTAGAAATAGACCTTAAGCTGCATATCAAAATATGCAATATATGCCCAATTTTAACAACATTGATCACGTTTGTTTTTATTGTTGTTGTTGTTTGTTTTGTTTTTTGAGTGTCCAATATGTGACATGGTGCTGAGGGTTTTGGATACAAAAGATGAAGAGTGCACAGGCTCTGCCTCAGACCTCTATAATCTCATATATCTTCCAAAGGGGGGGGAAAAAAAGCATTTCCATACTTACATAAAGAATGACAATATGATCTTAAAATATTATTCTAGAATTTCTACCAACTTAAATATTTTTTGTTCCCTCTCATATCAAGGTTGGTTCTAAGGAAAATGATGAAGTAGGTATGTTTATCTTCAGTGCCATTTTCTCTGTCCCTTTTTAGCCTGTTTCAGCTATTTTTAGGATCCCTTTTCCTTCACTTCCTACAGCCAGCCAGTACTTTACTAGTATCTTATTCTTCTGAAAACCAAGCTTTGCAGATGCAGTGTGCTGTGCTTCCTAGGAGCCTTTATAAAATTTTTTTAAAATAAGGACTCCAAGAAGTATTCTTCCCATAGAGGACTAAGTCTTTAATAATAAAATATCTGGCATTTGGAATAGGGTTGAAGGGAGAAGTTTTAATGAAAATCTTTATAATGTCCCTCAAATTATGCCATATAGATGACTTCTGTGTGAGGTTAAATCATGAGCTCAAGTCGTGGTCCCATCCCTAACCAGCATGAGACCGTGGGTGAATCACATACCTTCTTTAATCCCCAATTTTTTGTCTAAGAAATGGAAACAGCCACACTACTTCATGGGACGGTTGTGAGGATTAAGTGAGATGATGCTTATAAAAGATGTAGCATGAAACATGGGAGTAAGCCTTCCAAAAAACCTTGGGTATTATCATTCCTCAAGGCATCCTGAATCTTTAGATATTAATCTCTAACAAAACTTCATAAATTAAAAAAAAATTCTTTTATTTATTGATTTACTTTAATAGAATAGTATGTCTTTAAAATAAGCACTGTATGCTGTATTTCAGATTTGATTAAGGGTATCTGAGACATAAAGTTTTGATCCAAACGATCAAAGACAATTCAGGCTTTGACTTTAAATCATAATGTGATCTTTCCATTTTTTTCCTTCTTAGAAAGACTGGCTTTCAGAAACATAAAGTATTATATGTTAAAGACTTCAGTCAAATTACAAAGTATTTTTTTTTCTTCTTTATAGCAAAGGAAACAAGTTCCTGACTCTGGTGTCATAAAAACCAAATCTTGGAGGGGGAAATAACAAAAAAGAGTGTTGGAGTTATCGCTCTACTAATAAAAAGATGAAATCCGATGGATTAGCGGCTTCTGGACATTCATCAAGTACCAATAGAAATAGTATAAATAAAACGCTGAAGCAAGATGATGTAAAGGAAAAGAATGGTACAAAAATAGCATCTAAGATTACAAAAGAACTAAAAACTGGGGGGAAAAAATGTTTCTGAAAAGCACAAAACTGTAATAAAATCCAAAACAGAAAACTGTGATGATGCACGATTGGAAAACATGTCACCTACACAAGCTGTGGAAAGATCAACAACAGCAGCAGCAACTAGACAGAAGAATTTACTAAATGGAAAAGGAGTGAGAAATCAGGAAGGGCAAATTACAGGTGCCAGACCCAAGGTAGTCACGGGAAACTTAAATGTGCAAGCCAAAGCAAAGCCTTTGAAGAAAGCTACAGGGAAAGATTCTCCATGCCTCAGCATCGCAGGACCCTCCAGCAGATCCACACATTCAAGCATGGAATTCTCAGTTTCCACTGAACGTCTGGATGAACCAAAAGAAAATGGATCAATAGGAGAAGAAAAGCCTTCTGGACATAAACTACCCTTTTGTGATACTCCAGGACAGATGACGAAAAGCAGTGTAGATAGTGTCAAAAATTCTACTGTAGGTGGGTTTTAGCACTGTCGTTTTTAATGTCTCCTGACAGTTAAAGTTCCTTTTAAATAAAAACCTAAACCTGTATTTGGGCTTTTATTTAGTTTCAGATGCCTACAGAATACTTATTTATATGTATTTATGCAAACTGAGACAAAATGTAGTCCTTCCCACTTTAACATTTTATTTTGTTTATAGTGTCTAACCAGTAAACTTACACATATTTGTTACATATTTAATGTATTCTATCTCATGACTCACTTGTTCTTAATTTATAGCCATAAAATCTCGACCTATTTCAAGAGTTACCAATGGAACTTCCAATAAAAAAAGTGTTCATGAACAAGACACTAATATAAATAACAGGTAGGTCTTCCTTCAGTATTTTACCTATCCGTTAGCCTTCTCTCAAAGTTAATTATATACTAACTGCTTGGCTAAATATTTTTAAAATATCTTTTTTTTAAAAAATTTTATGTATTTACACAATAGTTTAACACAGTTTTTTATTTATTAAAAGAAATTAGTGGCCGGGCGCGGTGGCTCACGCCTGTAATCCCAGCACTTTGGGAGGCCGAGGTGGGCGGATCACGAGGTCAAGACATCGAGACCATCCTGACCAACATGGTGAAACCCCATCTCTACTAAAAGTACAAAAAATTACCCGGGCGTGGTGGTGCGTGCCTGTTGTCCCAGGTACTCAGGAGGCTGAGGCAGGAGAATTGCTTGAAACCGGAAAACGGAAGTTGCAGTGAGCCGGGATCGCGCCACTGCACTCCAGCCTGGCGACAGAGCGAGACTCTGTCTCAAAAAAAAAAAAAAAAAGAAAAGAAATTAGTATATACAAAATGATGATTGAGGTACAATATTTAAAATAATATCATAATGTATACCATGCCATATGATTATACATTGCTTTATTATACTTGATCTACAGTTTTATAAACTTAAAAGACTTATGAGTATATGATTTTTCTATTTTCAGAAGAGGTATATTTTTTATTTCTTGGAAAAAAACTCAGGTATTGGTCTTTTAAAAAGTTTGTGTTTTGGAATCTCAATGTAATACTGAATGCAAATAATTTTTCTTAGTGTACTAAAGAAAGTCAGTGGAAAACGATGTAGTGAGCCAGTACCACAGGCAGTTTTGAAGAAAAGAGGAACTAACGATGGATGTGCTGCAGCTCAGCAGAGGACAAAGAGTACCCCATCTAATTTTGCTGCTAAAACTCAAGGTAAAGCTGAAATAGTACTGGATATCTTGAATATTATTTCCTTGACTGGATAAGCCAAACTCTGATTTGGAACTCCAGTAGCATATAAGCAAAATATGATTTTACTCATGCTATATTTGTTTTACACTATAGGGATGAGATTGTATACTTTTACTTTTCAGACAGGTGTTTTGGGGTGTAGGTTTGGTTTTGTTGTTATTTTGTTGTTATTGCTGGAGTCAGGGTCTTGCTCTGTCACCCAGGCTGGAGAACAGTGGCATGATCACACTGTGATCCTCCTTCCTCTGCCTCCCAAAGTGCTGGGATTACAGGCATGAGCCAACACACCTGGCCTCTATTTGGTTTTTATTCTTTTGTGAGAGAAATAATTAAGGGAGTCACTAGTTTATCTGCATTTCTGGTCCTTTTAAATATTATGCCCATGTTCCTTGAAAGTTCCACTGATAATTATAGGAATTCCATTTATAAAACTGGCACTCAAGAGCTATTTAAAAAGTAATATTGCAGGCTGGGCATGGTGGCTCACACCTGTAATTCCAGCACTTTGGGTGGCTGAGGTGGGTAGATCACCTGAGGTCAGGAGTTCAAGACCAGCCTGACCAATGTGATGAAACCCCATCTCTACTGAAAGCCAGGCTTGATGGTGTAGGCCTGTAGTCCCAGCTACTTGGGAGGCTGAGACAGGAGAATTGCTTGAACCTGGGTGACAGAGGTTGCAGTGAGCCGACATTGTGCCACTGCATTCCAGGCTGGGTAACAGTGAGACTCTGTCTCAAAAAAAAAAAGCAATAGTGCAGTCTAAACAATTGTAACACATAAGGAGGAAGAATTTCCTCTCCAGAATCTGTGTGAGCTCATTGTTTTTCAGTGTTCTGAAAAGGAAAAGAATACTACTGATCAGATTGCATAATTTGCTAACATAATAACTGATTTTCAAAATTGGTTTTATGCACTAAGCATTCACATATGTAAGAGCAGTTTGTAAAATCCTAAGAACAATTTTGATTTAGATTATGAATTAATACTGAAAATCAAAAATAAGGCAGAGAAAACATTTTCATATCCTAGTAATAGCTAAATATTAAACATTTCAAAATATTTGATAATTCTGTTTGACAGATTTGAATGTCCAAAATATCATCTTTAAGACTTTCACCAGTGTAAACAAATGGATTCCCCAAATTAAATCACCTTCTTTCCAGTCAGCAGTTTTAGTTTCCAAGGGGATCCAAGTTGTTAACCCTAATGAGCTACAGTGATAATAATCTGGTTATGACAAGTAAATTGGTTTTATTCATATTTGAAGAAAACAACTGCAACAGTAATAACAGTTCTTTTTATATTTAGTTTGATTCTCCTTTTCAGCTATGTAGAACACGGTGTTTTTTTTTCTCTCAAAACTTCAAAGGGAAGACCTTTCTTGCTTCTTTGATAAAAGAAAATCCGATTTTTTCACTCTCATATATTTTTTGCAAATCCGGTTTTGGCATATGAATCAAGTCTCTTTACTTGAGGAAGAGAGATCCTATTTTAGTAATTTTTACTAGGACCCTGGAGTAGTCCCTCTATATTTTTAATTGAAAAGTATTTTTTTATTTTATCATGTAACTTATTCCTAATCTGTACTTGTCCATTTGATCACAGATATGTTACCCTTCCATTGTGTTCTTGATTTTATTTTTTCTGAAGTAATTTTAAAACAAGTACTAAATTTTACTCACAAATTGGAGGTGATGTTATACTTCTGAATATACCCTCTTAACTTTTGTTAGGATCCCTAGGAGAGTCACCAAACTCTGTAAAATCTTCAGTCTCTCCAAGGAAGTCTGATGGCAAGTTGGACCACAATACAACTACAGAAAAACAAGCACCTAAGAGAAAAATGGTCAAGCAAGTACACACAGCTTTGCCTAAGGTTAATGCAAAAATAGCGGCAATGCCTAAAAATCTAAATCAGTCAAAGAAAGTTGAAACTTTGAATAATAAAGATGCAAAACAGAAAATGCTTCCTGGACAGGTTATATCAAAAACTCAGCCTTCCTCTCAAAGACCTTTAAAAAGTGAAATATCTGTTGTCCAAAAAAGTATGTTTCATGATGTGCGTGATAATAGCAACAAGGACAGTGTTTCTGAACAGAATCCTCACCAGTCTCTCATTAATCTTGCATCTGAAATCAGTGATGCAGAAGCATTCAAGTCATCCTGCAGGCCTGACCCACAAAAGCCATTAAATGAGCGAGGAGAAGAGAAGCTGGTGTTAGAATGCCAAAATATTTCAAAGCTGGATAAATCATTAAAACATGAACCAGAATCAAAACAGATTTGTTTAGATAAAAGTGAAATGAAATTTCCCGATCACAAAGAAACAGATCATTGCAATGCAGCTAATATATGTTATCATTCTGATGGGAGTGATAATGTAAATTCAAAATTTTATTGCACCACAGCCCTAAAATACATCATTTCAAATCCAAATGAAAACTCCTTGAACTCTAATCCAGTTTGTGATTTAGACTCAACAGATGCAGGGCAAATCCATTTGATATCAGATAGGGAGAACCAAGTAGGGAGAAAAGATACAAACAAACAATCAGGTATTAAATGCGTTGAAGATGTTTCACTGTGTGTTCCTGAAAGGACAAACGGTACCTTAAATTCTGCTCAAGAAGACAACAAATCTAAAGTTCCTGTGGAAGGACTGACAATTCCTAGTAAGTTGTCTGATGACTCTGCCGTGGATGAAGACAAGCATGCTACAGCAGACTCTGATGTTTCCTCCAAGTGTTTTTCAGGACAGCAATCAGGAAAAAATTCTCCTAAAAATATGGAAACATCAGAATCTCCAGAGAGCCATGCAACTCCAGAAACTCCATTTGTGGGTCACTGGAATTTGAGTACCGGTGTTCTGCATCAGAGAGAGAGTCCTGAATCTGACACTGGCAGTGCTACCACATCCTCCGATGACATAAAGCCCAGATCTGAAGACTATGATGCCGGAGGGTCTCAGGATGATGATGGGTCAAATGACAGAGGTGTCTCTAAATGTGGCACTATGCTGTGCCATGATTTTCTTGGAAGAAGTAGCAGTGATACCAGTACTCCTGAAGAATTAAAAATTTATGATAGTAATTTAAGAATTGAAGTAAAAATGAAAAAGCAAAGTAGTAATGATCTTTTCCAAGTTAATTCAACAAGTGATGATGAAATCCCTAGGAAAAGGCCAGAAATTTGGTCTCGATCTACAATAGTTCACCCTAGGGAAAAAGAAAATACTCCACGAGGCAGTGTCCAGTTTGCTCAGGAAATAGATCAGGTATCTTCTTCAGCAGATGAAACAGAAGATGAAAGATCTGAAGCTGAAAATGTTGCAGAAAATTTCTCTATATCTAACCCAGCTCCTCAACAGTTTCAGGGAATTATTAATTTAGCTTTTGAAGATGCAACTGAAAATGAAAATCGTGAGTTTTCTGCAAATAAAAAGTTTAAAAGGTCAGTTTTACTTTTAGTCGATGAATGTGAAGAGCTGGGATCTGATGAAGGAGAAGTCCATACTCCCTTTCAGCCTTCTATAGATTCTTTTTCACCTTCTGATGTTTTTGATGGCATTTCTCATGAACATCGTGGAAGGACCTGCTATTCCAGATTCTCACAAGAAAGTGAAGGTAATATTTTAGAATGTAAACAAAATAAAGGCAATAGTGTATGTAAAAATGAAAGTACTCTCTTGTATCTTAGTAGCATTGATTCTTCAAGAAAAGATAAACAGAGTGTTTCATCCTACAGAAAAAAAGAACACAATGGACGTCCTATCCAGAAGAGGCAGACAGCTTCTTCCAGAAGATAAAAAAGTAAACAATGGAAGCAATGTGGATAATGACATTCAGCAACGCGGCAAATTCTTGGATAGTGATGTAAAATCTCAAGAAAGACCGTGTCATTTGGAGCTTCATCAAAGAGAACCCAATTCTGACATACCAAAGACCAACTCTACAAAATCCCTAGACTCCTTTTGGAGTCAAGTTCAGTCTCAGGAAGATCCAGTGAAAGAGAGCCATTCTACAGCTACTGAAAAAGCTAATATTGCTTTATCTGCAGGTAATGTACAGACATAGAAATGCTAAATACATAAGAAAATAAGTTTATAAAATTTTAAAGTTGTTTGAAGCCCTGACTGTTATATTTTAGTCAGATAGAATAATTACTTAAGCAACAGATTAAAATTTTAAATGAAAAATTTCTTAATATGAAAATTAGCCATTCATTCCTTATTGTTCACTTAAAATCCTAATGAAGAAGTAATATCTAGTAAAAATTTTGATTCTTTATTAGATAGAGGTAACCTACTAAGAGATTTTACACGAAAGAATAAAAATAAAAACTTAGTTTGCTGCTATTTAGTTATTTATGTATAATTTAACACAAGAATTCTTGACTATTAGAAATTTTATTATACCTTGGGTATGATTTATAGACTTGATAGTATGTAAGAGGCCTGTGCAATAACTCTAGTAATATGTAACTAAAAGCACTGAACTATTTTAACAACTAGATTGATTATTACAATTTATATACATTTTACAGAGATTAAAATTTTCAGGATCTCTCTATTCTAAAATTTTCAAATAAAAAGATAAATTTCCTAAAAGAGATTATATTTAGAAGCAATGGTAATGTTTGAAAAAAGCCCAGGCTTATTTCATATTGTTTAGATGATTTTCTGTCTAATTGTTTTGTGTTTTTGTCTTCCTTATAGTAATTCAGACTAATGACCCACTTTTAAAATATGCAATAGTGGCTAACTGAGTAGCTATTGTGTATCATAACTAAGAAAACAGTAGTTTCCTGTTCAGCCAAATCGGAAGAATAAGGAGGTTTTTAAAGTTGTACTTTTTTGTTTGTTTGTCCTTGCTTGCATCTTCCTTTGCATGTGCAATATACAGATAAGCCTTTAGGTAAAATGTATTTATCCCCCCTTTTGCAATGGACTTACCCTAAAAGTCATCAAAACACTACGTCTTTTTTTTTTTAATTTTTTTCTATTGTAGTGAATTAGATATATGTGCACATTCTATGTTTATGTTCAAATCATGTTTTCTGTATCACAAGTTTTCAAATTAAAGTATGGAGAATTATTGTTAGTTGCCTATGTTGATTTTGCTGCTAAACATTACCCTTGAATTTTTAACACAGAAAAATAAATGCCTCAAAAATCTTGTCAATTTTGTATAAATGTTATTTTTCCCATTCTGGTTTTTTTTTTTTTTTTTTTGGACTATCACTGTTATATTGTGTTAATATTCTACAGAACTCTGAAGGGTACCAACATGTGCAATTTTTACATTGTGTAGTATTATGAATTATTTCAGGAGACATAGATGATTGTGACACACTGGCACAAACCTGCATGTATGACCATCGACCTTCAAAAACCCTCTCTCCAATATATGAGATGGATGTAATAGAAGTACCTGAGCAGAAAGTGGAATCAGAAACACATGTTACAGATACGGATTTTGAAGATAACCAACATTTTGCCAAACAAGATTGGACACTTCTAAAGCAACTGCTGTCTGAACAGGATTCAAACTTAAACGTTACAAATTCCGTTCCTGAAGACTTAAATTTAGCACAGTATCTAATCAATCAGACACTACTTTTAGCACGAGACAGCTCAAAACCTCAGGGTATAGCACATATTGACACTTTGAACAGATGGAGTGAACTAACATCTCCACTTGATGATTCCTCAGCGAGCATCACTATGGCTAGTTTTTCCTCTGAAGATTGTTCACCTCAAGGGGAGTGGACAATTCTGGAACTGGAAACTCAGCATTAAGTGTTAACATTTTGGAAAAATTTAAACTATGCCACTCCTTTATTTTTTTGATGCCTATATTATATCCAAATGATAATTGCATTAGCCGGATATAAACTTTCCTTAATATTAAGTCTTTCCAATTTAATAGGTAAACATAGTTTATTAATATATCACATATAGAAAAATGTTTTTCTAAAGTTTTTGAGCATGTTTTCTATAATTATTAGAGAAATTAGAAGACTTGTAAGGAAACCCTTGCTTCAGTTTTCCTTTCTTAACTGATCATTTGTTCACTTGTTCATTATTCAGGAATTTAAAGTGTGAATGCACAAGTAGATCAGTCCCTTTACTTTTTGCTCTGCATATGGTAACATAGTAACTTAACAATAAAAAACTTACTGTGCTTGTGTCCATTCATGTAGAGTTTTCTGTGAATAACATGCAAACTCACATTTAGGTGATTGAGACTGATAGCTGAGTGTTGGGGAAAAAACTTTCCCAGCAATTCAGGTTCAGGAAATTCTGAAGCAAGTGCATCTCAAATTTCAGCCACATAATTACTAAAACAAGAGAAATGGAATTTCCTGTCTCTCTCTTTTGCGGGTATATCCAGAGAAGGGAATCTGCCCTTGTTCAAAAGCATAGACTTCCTTTACAGGTAGTCACTCATTCTCCGTTTTCCATTCCATGTTAGGGATATGTTGGAACTGCACCTGCAATAAGGCAGTACTAATTATAAACTTGAAAATGAGTATATGAGGCAATTGAGTTAAATTGTGTGTATGTATGTGCACACACACTCATCTTTGCTTTCTTGGTGTGTCAGTATATGCCAGTTCCTTATTTCCTTGATCAGATTGCCTTTCAGTCTGTAATTTTGGTAGTAAGTCAAAGATAAAAACCTTTTCTATAAAATGCTACTTGGGTAGCATTGTAGCAAGTACTTGGGTACTTTTGATATTGGAATATTGATATTGCCTGTAGGATTATGGGATTTCATAAATAAGCCTCAAACCTTTGTGACTCATAATTCTCTGAAATATGTCAGAGAAGAAAATAGTTTAGAATCCCTTTTCTAAATTAGTAAAGTCTTCAACAAATAACAATGGAGAGAATCTATAACTATATTGAATACCAAGTCATTAATGCACAATAATTTGTTCTAATATAATTATGTTAAGGTTAGCTGCTCCCCTATTATACCATAAATTTGCTATGCCTTTTTTTTAACTAGAAGCTGTGAAGAGGGGCACTCGTTCAGAAAACAATTATTTACTGATTCAAAGTCAAGAAACAGGCTCTGGATTTCGGCACTTGCGTGTAAAGAAAGTAAGACTTGATTTCTGCCCTTAAAAAAAAAAAAGTAAGTTTCTAGTAGGAGGATATGGGGGGAATCATGTAAGAAAAAGTTCAAAATACAGTATTATAAAAACTTTGTAATTTAGAACTGGATGGGAATTTTGTTTTATGTCTTCAAATTCCAAAGATGGGCTCTGATTCCCAGAGGAATTAAGAGCTTGCCCAAGGTCCCACAGCTCATTTGTGGGCTAGGATTCAGTATCTGCAGCCCTATTCAATATGTGTAGCCCACAGTAATATCACTTTGGTATTTCTACCACACAACACACTTTTTCTTACAAACCTGAGATCAAATACATTTACAGATAGTTGGCAGTGCAGATAGTTTGCAGTATAAAGAAATATTATAAAGACAACACAAATTCCCAAGACATTATGTTTTCTTTTTCTCGAAATGTGAAACTGTTTTAAGTGTTACTTTCAATAAACTTCTTCAGAAGTTCACAAATTTATAATTGAAACTTAATTTCTTTTCCCAGTTTTAAGGTCTTAAAATCTTCTTAAACTGCTAAACATTAAAATCTATTCAGTTTCACATCACATCTGCAAGTTGGTAACTAGGAAGCCATTTTGCTTACATAGTAACCGCTCAGAGGATTTCAGGACATACTGTGTTTTCACAGCATGCTCTTTTGTGAACCACACATCTACCGGTCTGTTTGCTGTGGGACTCTTCGTACTAGTGCTTCATCATTTAACAAACATAAATTGAAAAAGAATTTGCTGACATTCATTTAGCTCTACATGTTAGATTCTATGATAAGGGCTTTAAATATGCATTAACACATTTAATTCTATGAGATATGTCTTCTTATTTTACATATGAGGAAACTAATGTAGAATCCTTTCCCTGGATGAGCTACCATTGTAGAAGAAACCAAAGGAGAAAATAACACACTACACTATTGTTTAGTAAGATAACAGCTGTATATAGTCGGATGTATGGGGGCCCAGAAGGAGAAGCTATCAACGGCTTCTCAGGAAGAGCTTAGAGAAAGCTGCTTAGGGCAAGTAATAGTCTGTGACTGCTTCAGAATTTCTAGGGAGGAGTTTAGCTGCACTCTAGTTGGAAGTGTAGGCCAGGGGACTTGTCTTGAAGATGCACTTGCATAGCGAGTACTTTGCTTTCACTTAGTATGTTGCAGATAATAAAAATATATTTTTAAAGATGCTTTTTGTACATAGTTTACATGAGATTGCAAAACTCCATCCATATGAAATACTTTATTTTGATTTGGGTTGCTTAGGGAGGACTGATGAGGTTTATGGAAAGGGTATAAAGCCCCCATTATACCATTTTTTGGTGAAACCAGGTAGCATCTGATGCTGGCTTTCAAGGGTGAATAAGAATTTGGTGATGGGGCAGTCTAGATATGGCAGTACATTAAGGAACAGTGGCCAGGATGGGTATTGAGAATAGGGAGGAAGAATAGTAGGAGATAGGGCTAAAGAGTTGATCTGGTGCTGGGTTCTGAAAGTTATTACTCTAAATGCAGTCTCTAAAGTGTTTAAGCCTTGGATTTGGTGGGTATTGTGTCTCCCTTATTATGCATTCATTTATTTAGTTTAACCCTTAGTACATGATATTTCCATGTTCTTGGGAAATAACCACCTACAACTCACAATGAGTAATAATCAAAGTTGTTAGGTATACAACCAGGTGTGTTTTAGAGAATAACCAGCAGTAATGAAGATGGCCAAGTATGGAGAAGTGCCCAAACCTGTCAGGATACAATTATGATAGTTTTGTTGATCTTAGAAATAGGGAATGAGAAGGATTTGGTAATAGAGACATTAGGTGAGTTGAGACTGTAGAACTTGGTGAATGATTACATGGTGTCGGAAAATGAAAAGGAATTTTTAAATTGCTGTCAGAGGCTGAACACGTGGCTTACACCTGTAATCCCAGCACTTTGGGAGACTAAGGCAGGTGGATTGCTTGAGCCCAGGAGTTTAAGACCAACCCTGGGCAACATGGCAAAACCCTATCTCTTAAAAAAAATTTTTTTAATTAGCTGGGCATGGTGACACGTGCCTACAGTCCTAGCTACTCAGGAGGCTGAGGCGGGAGGATCACTTGAGCCCAGGAGTTAGAGACTGCAGTGAGCTGTGATTGCACCACTGCTCTCCAACCTGGGCAATAGAGTGAGACTCTGTCTCAAAGAAATAAATAAATTGCTATCAGAAATAACATTCATTCCATACATTGAGGGCCTACTATGTTCCCAAAACTTTGCTAGTGCTGGGAATAAAAAGATGAATGACATAGTATCCATCCTTGAGCATCTCAATCTAATAAGGGAGATTGTTAAAAAACTTGCAAAATTGCAATGTTAAGTGTCAAAGCTGAGTAGAAAGTGTAATTTATGGTGCTTGGATAGGCTCCTTTACTCTCTAAGGATTATAGGAATTCGTAAAGAGGCCACACTCTTGGCAGAAAAAGTTCAAAGTAGTGGGGACTTCTGTTGTTTTGTCTGGCTAGAGAGAGAAGGAAATGGATGGGAAGGGCAAGGGATGAAGTTGGACAGGAAAGTGGAATCCAGAGATTAACAGGATCAGGTTTTCATTTTCGATGACTCTGGTAGCAGGATGTAGGATGGAATGGATGGAACAGGGTGACGAGGCCAGGAAACTAATGAAGAGTCGGTTTCAATAATAAAAGCTTGAATAGGGCAGTGGCAGTGGAGACAGAGGAGTGGATGTGTTTGAGGGATTTAAGAGGTGGAATTGAAACTCTCAGTGATTCTTTGGATGTGGAGAATGAGAGATGGGAATCATGTTAAAAGACAGGTTTCTGACTAGGGTTCCTGGGTGGTTGATGATGTCATTAACCAAAAACAGGAGCAAGTGTAGGAGTGAAGATCAGTTTAATTTGGGTCATACTGAATTTGAGATGCCTGGGGGACATTCAGGAGGCTGAGGACAAAATGCTGTGGAATAGTCAGAAAAAGAAAAGCCTGAGACAGACTGAAGCAACGCATTCAGAAGTAGGAGAAGTAGGAGGCCAAGGTAAGGAGAGATGAATGTTTTGTTTGTTTTGTTTTGTTTTGTGAAACATGGTCTCACTCTGTCGCCCAGGCTGGAGTGCAGTGTCACAGTCATGGCTCACTGCAGCCTCAACTTCCTGGGCTCAGGTGATCCTCCCACCTCAGTGTCCTGAGTAGCTGGGACTACAGGTATGCCAGGCTAATTTTTGTATTTTTTGTAGAGACAGGATTCCACCATGTTGCCCAGGCTGGTCTCAAATTCGTGGGTTCAAGTGATCCTCCCATCTCAGCCTCTCAAAGTGGTGAGATTACAAAAGGTTTTTTTGTTCGTTTGTTTTTGCTTTTTTTAATTCAGTGTTAACAAGGGAATAAATATGAGATCCTCATACGATGTTTTAGGAGTATAAACTGTTTTTCTGATAAGCAGTTATCAGGAATGTTTGTAGCTTTTTTTTTTTTTTTTTTTTTTTTGAGATGGTTTTGCTTTGTTGCCCAGGCTTGAGTGCAGTGGCATGATCATGATTCACTGCGGCCTCAATCTCCCTGGTTCAAGCGATCCTCCCACCTCAGCTTCCCAGGTAGCTGGGACTACAGGCATGCACCACTCCGCTCGGCTGATTTTTTATTTTTGTAGAGACAGGGTCTCCCTATGTTGCCCAGGCTGGTCTCTGAACTCCTGGGCTCAAACAGTCCTCCTGCCTTGACCACCCAAAGTGCTGGGATTATGGGCATGAGCCGCCATGCCAGGCCTGTAGCTTTGTATCTTTAACCTAGGCCTTTCTCCTCTTGGGATCTACCATTAAGAAATAAGGCCCATTTACCACCCTGAACACATCTGATCTAGTGTGATCTCAAAAGAAATAAGGCCAGACAGGGTGGCTCACACCTATAATCCCAGCCTCCCAAGTACCTGGGACTACAAGGCACCTACTGCTACGCTTTATCTTTTAACTCATATTTTTCATGTCTTCTACAAGGGACAGAAAAGTAGATGTGTTCATTTTTAAGTAAATAGTAGTAAACAGTTTCAAATGCTGTTTTTGATGTTAATTAAGGCACACACTTAGACTAGTCCATTTGATTTAAAATTGGATTTTATTTGCACTTTTTGTTAATTAGTGGCTTTTAAAAGATCAGTCATAGGGGCAGAAACTAGTGGGTTGAGAGGTGAACAGGAAATAAGTAGTACTTACTCTTTCAAGGAGCTTGACTGAAAAGAAGACAGTGGTAGTTGAAGATACTGCTGTTTTTAAAAAGATAAAAATGATTTCAGCACTTTGAAAATAAAAAGTTAAGAATGATCAATGAATGAAGGATCATCAAGAAAGAGGCAAGAGGAGGTAAAATTAAGCACAAAGAGTATTAACTGATACGTGGCATTTCAAGGAACTTCAGGTGTTGAATATAGCTAAAGCACCAAATGCGTGTGGACAACAGTGAAGATAAACCTGGAAATGTGCTGGCAGGCCAATACATGATGAACCCTGTAGGCGGTGGACAAAGACTATGAGCAAGCCACTTAGGCAAACATCTGAATAATTTAAAAATCAAAGGCAAACGCATAGGACTGTTTCATGAAGATCACTCGCATTTTAGCAGGTTATGGTGACTAGAAAGCTGATGGTTCCTGGTTGGAAAAAAGATAATTTTGAATTTGGACATGTCACATTTGAGATGCAGTTGACACACCCAAGATACATAATATATTGTCTTTCAAAATTCAGAAACCCAATAAACCGTGCTCTTTCTATCCCCCCACTCTATCTCCTACTAGTTTTGGCAGGGGGCAGGGTACTTTATTTGGCTCAGTGTAATGATCTATTGCAGGGGCTATTCTGGAGTTGTAATTATCTATATATTCTTCTCCAGTTATTATTTATATACTTTTTATCTTGCAAATTCAAATACCAACACTATTTTGAATCTGGCTTAGCTAGATATAAGAAGTGTACATTTCTATTATGTTAATATTGTACGAGTTTTAGTATTTAGTGTTTGTGATTCGCGTCTCATACAGTGGTGTCTTAATTACTTCCAAACTTAACCAATATTAGCATAAGAATTTTAATTCTAATTTGAGAATTTCAGTTCTACTTTGATGCTGTATTTTATTTTTATTTTTGAGACATGGACTTGCTCTGTTGCCCAGGCTGGAGTGCAGTGGCACAATCACGGCTCACTGTGGCCGTGACCTCCTAGGCTCAAGAAATCCTCCCACCTTAGCCTCCCCCTGGTACTTGGACAGCAGACATGCACCACCATGCCTGGCTTTTTTTTTTTTTTTTTTTAGAGATGGGGTCTCACTTTGTTGCCCAGGCTAGTCTTCAGCTGGGCTCAAGCAATCCTCATACCTCAGTCTCCCAGAGTGCTGGGATCACAGGTGTGACCCAGCCCTGCCCAGCCCCTGACGCTATATTTTTATAACACTATCCCAATCAATTACACATTGAATTTTCAAATCAGGAATATATTAGGAAAAAGTATTTTTATTCAGAGACATAATATTTTTCCCTATGAAGGCTTTCATGAATATGAAGTGTACTGAGAAGTGTACTGAGGTTTACCTCTTTTTTTTTTTTTTTTTTGAGGCAGTTTCGCTCTGTCACCAGACTGGAGTGCAGTGGCGCAATCTTGACTCACTGCAATCTCCGCCTCGGGTTCAAGTGATTCCCCTGCCTCAGCCTCCCGAGTAGCTGGGACTACAGGTACACACCACCATGCCCTGCTAATTTTTTTTTTTTTTTTTTTAATTTTTGTATGTTAGTAGAGACAGGGTTTCACAATGTTGGCCAGGATAGTCTCAATCTCCTGACCTTGTGATCCGGCTGCCTTGGCCAGGTTTACCTCTTTGCTTTCAATTCCATGCTCAATTTTAGCCTGGCAAATGAGCTCAATTAAAAAAAAAATTGCAACCAAAATATACCTGCATTTAAAAAATTACATGCTTAGGAAAGAAAATGTCTAATACTCTTACAAAATTGTTCTTTGATATCCATACACCTCTCAAATATATATAATCTAGTCAACTGGGGAGGCAAAATATATATATACATATATGTGTGTATATATACATGCGCAGTCTACTTTGTTAAATTAATCAGGAGGCCATTGGCCTGAGGTTGTCTCCATAATTTGAATTTCTACTTAAAGAACTGCAACTTAGTACATAACAAACTGAATATTAATTTAAGAGTATAATGAACAACTGAGTCTCAGCCAATCATAAACAGCGGAGCTTCTGCTAGTCACAGGCTACCTACTGATCAGACCATGTCCAAATAAGGCAAACTCAGAGCTGTAACCAATCAATTTATTTCTGTACAATAGTACCTTGGTATTTCCAGGGCATTGATTCCAGAACCCCTACAGTTACCAAAATCTTCAGATGTTCAAGGTCTTTATATAAAATGGTGTATGGCCGGGTGTGGTAGCTCATGCCTGTTAATCCTGGCACTTTGGGAGGCTAAAGCAAGCAGATCACTTGAGGTCAGTAGCTGAGACCAGTGAAAGGGGAGAGTTGCCTGATTCCCCTTGCTGGAGGCAGGATGTGCGACTGGGATGCGGCTCCCTTGAGTAAGGGGGAACCTGCAGATGGGCAGGTGCAGAGGCCGGGGCCAGTGCTTTGGCTCCAGCTCCACGACAGTGTCTAGAGATGGATGACTGCAACCCCAGTGTTATGAAGCTCTTTCAGCTTTGCCGTCTGCAGACGGCTTGAGTGTTAATCAGCTCAGTGGACACTCTGCCTTACCCAAAGGGCAGAGAACCAGTGTGACAGCTTTCTGTATCCTGAGAGCTTGCCCAGCGTCCTGGAAGAAACGGATCACACGCGGGCTTGAAGGATGGGTACAAGGTTTTGTTGAGTGGTAGAGGCGGCTCTCAGCAAGATGGATACAGAGCCGGAAAGGGGGACGGAGTGGGAAGATAATCTTCCCCTGGAGTCGGGCTGCCCAGTGGCCAGACTCTTCTCCAACCACCCCCATCCAAATTCCTGTTGACGTCCAGAAGTCCCTCCTCTTCTCTCTTTTTTTCCACATTGTTCCACTGTCGGTCTGCTTGCTCCTTGTCTCCCCGCCTGCTAATCTCTGGAGCTTGAGGTTCGAGAGGTTATATGGGGACAGGATAGGAGGCATGGTGGGCCAAAAGGCAACTTTTTGGTTGCGAAAACAGAAATGTCTGTTCTTATTTAGGGCTGCGTGGGTAACTGGGCTTAAAGGAGGGATTTTTTGCCAGGGAACCACCCTCTTCTACCCAGTATTCCCCTGTCTCCTGCTCCTATCACCAGCCTGGCCAACAAGGAAAACTCCATTTCTATTAAAAATACAAAAAAAATAGCTGGGTGTGGTGGCAGGTGCCTATTGTCCCAGCTACTAGAGAGGCTGAAGCACGAGAATCACTTGAACCTGGGAGGCAGAGGTTTCAGTGAGCCGAGATCCCGCCACTGCACTCCAGCCTGGGCAACAGAGCAAGACCCCATCTCAAAAAAAAAAAAAAGAAAAAAAAAAAAAAACAAATGGCCAGGCACGATAGCTTACACCTGTAATCCCAGCACTTTGGGAGGCTGAGGGAGGTGGAACACCAGAGGTCAGGAGTTTGAAACCAACCTGGCCAACATGGTGAAATCCTGTCTCTATGAAAAATACAAAAATTAGCCGGGCATGGTGGCCTGTGCCTGTAATCCCAGCTACTCGGGAGGCTGAGGCCGGAGAATTGCTTGAGCCCAGGAGGCAGAGGTTGCAGTGAGCCGAGATTGTGCCACTGCACTCTAGCTTGGGCAGCAGAGTGAGCCTCCATCCCCCCGCACCCCCTAAAAAGGAATAAATTTAACCAAGGAGGTAAAAGATATGTACACTGGAAACTATAAAACATTGGTGAACTGAAGATAAGTAAACAGAAGATATTCTGTGTTTATGGATCTGAAGAATTAATATTGTTAAAATGTCCATACTATCCAAAGCAACTAATAGATTCAATGTAATCCCTATGAAAATTCCAATGACATTTTTCACAGGTATAGAAAAAAATTCTAAAAATTTTTAATAAAATACATATTTTTTCTTTTGAGACAGAGCCTCCCTCTGTTGCCCAGGCTGGAGTACAGTGGTGTGATCTTGGCTCACTGCAACCTCTGCCTCCCGGGTTCATGTGATGCCTCAGCCTCCCGAGTAGCTGGGATTACAGGCATGCGCCACCATGCCCGGCTAATTTTGCATTTTTAGTAGAGACAGGGTTTTCCCTTGTTGCCCAGGCTGGTTTCAAACTCCCAAACTCAGGGAATCCAACCGCCTCGACCTCCCAAAGTGCTGAGATTTCAGGCGTGAGCCACCGCGCCTGGCCAATTTTATTTTTTAATTAATAAAAATAAAATTTTTATTTTAAAAAGTAAAATAAAAAATAAAATGGTGTAGTATTTGCAAAACACCTATGCACAATCCTCCTACTTTAAATCATCTCTAGATTACTTATAATACCTAATACAATGTATGTGCTATATAAGTAGTTGTTAGGCTATATTTTTTATTTGTATAATCTTATTCTTTATTGATTTATTTTATTTATTTTTTTTTTTTGAGACGAAGTCTCACGCTGTCGCCCAGGCTGGAGTGCAGTGGCCTGATCTCAGCTCACCGCAACCTCAGCCTCCTGGGTCCAGGCTATTCTCCTGCCTCAGCCTCCCGAGTAGCTGGGACTACAGACACCCGCTACCACGCCAGGCTAATTTTTTGTATTTTTAGTAGAGGCAGGGTTTCAAGGTGTTAGCCAGGATGGTCTCGATCTCCTGACCTCATGATCCTCCCGCTTCAGCCTCCCAAGGTGCTGGCATTACAGGCGTGAGCTACCGTGCCCGGCCTCTTTATTGATATATTTATTGGGTTTTTTTTTTTAAATATTTTTTGGCTGGGCGTGGTGGCTCACGGCTATAATCCCAGCACTTTGGGAGGCCGAGGGGGTGGATCACTTGAGGTTGGGAGTTTGAGACCAGCCTGGTCAACATTGTGAAACTCCATCTCTACTAAAAATACAAAACTTAGGCGGGTGTGGTGGCACGTGCCTGTAATCCCAGGTGCCCAGGAAGCTGAGGCAGGAAAATCACTTGAACCCGGGAGACGGAGTGAGCCGAGAGTGTGCCACTGCATCAGACATATAAAAAATATATATATATATATATATCTTTAATCCATAGTTAGTTGAATCTCTGGATGCAGAAGCCACAAATATAGAGCGCCAACTGTACTTCCCATTTCTGTCTATAAATATTCACTGCCCAGTTGCAGATTGGAGCTCTCTGAACCATTTCTGCTTCTGAGTACTGCCCAATTCATGAATCGTTCTTTGCTCATAGTAAGCTGTGCTAAATTTAAATTGTCCAAAATTGTTCTTTTGACAACTTTTAAGAAAGTAAATACAATATCTTTCTAAGTTTTCTGACTTAGAGTAAATTATGGAGAACAACACTTAAATTCAAGAAATCAGAAAATAACATCAAATTGGATCAAATAGAAGAAAGGAATTACTATAGAACTTAGTGGAACTTAATTAGAAATCAGAAAAAGTAGAACAGATAAATGTAAGAGCTGGTTCTTTTTTTTTTTTCTTGTGGAGACAGAGGTCTACACTATGTTGACCAGGCTGCTCTCAAGTTCCCGGCCTCCTGCCTTGGCCTCTCAGAGTGCTGGGATTACAGGGGTGAGCCATTGCACCTGGCCTAATAGCTGATTTTTTTTTTTTTTTTTTTTTTTTTGAGACGGAGTCTTGCTTTGTTGCCCAGACTGAATTGCAGTGGCGTGATCTTGGCTCACCACAACCTCCGCCTCTTGGGTTCAAGAGATTCTCCTGCTTCAGCCTCCCAGGAAGCTGAGATTACAGGCATGCACCACCACACCTGGCTAATTTTTGTATTTTTAGTAGAGATGAGGTTTCACCATGTTGGTCAGGCTGGTCTCAAACTCCTGACCTCATGATCTGCCCACCTTGGCCTCCCAAAGTGCTGGGATTACAGGCGTGAGCCACTGTACCTGGCCAAGAACTGATTACTAAAACAATTCATACACTAGCTTAATGGAGAGAACAACCTAAGTACACAGTATTAGAGAGGACATTATAGAAATTAAGAAAGTATTTGGTACAACTACATACAAATATAGTTGAAAACCTGGATGAAATGGATGACTTCTAGGGAAATATGAATTACCAAAATGGAGTAAAGAGAAAATCTATACAGACTATTAACTTTGGAAGAAACTGAGAAAGCGTTCAAGACGTAACCCTTGGAATAGTGCTAACTGGTGTCACTATTTAAGTTATTTTAGAGTACGGAGATGGAAGAATAGCCAACAGATGCAATTTAAGAAGCCATCACAATATGACCAACACAATCTGACTAAAGATAGCATAAAAGATAAATTTATAGAATGACATCACTTATGTTAACTAATGCAAAATTCCTAAAAGATCAAGCAACATATTAAAATAACAATACATGACAGTTTATTTAAGAAATGCTAAGCGATTTTATGGGAAAACTAGTCATATAGTACACCCATATTAATAGGTAAAATAAGAAAAATATCTCAATAGATGACAAAATTTAACTTAAAACAACAAAATTAAAAGAGTACTATAAGAAAACACGAGTGATATTTTCATATAATCTTTCAGTGAGAAAGCACATAAAACCCAGAAAAACACATGAAACTCAAACCATAAAACAGAAGTTTGAAATTTGGCTATTTAAAATTTAGAACTAAGATATGCCTAAAATATCATAAACAGAATGAAAAGACAAAAGATAAATTGAGAAATTTTTGCTTTTTAATAAAAATTAAAATGCATGCAGTCAGAAAAAAAGAAAAGATTTTAAACCGGACTCATAATTAAAGAAGTATTAGAAAAAGGACCATACAAGAAAAACTTTTAGGCCAGGCATGGTGGCTCACACCTGTAATCCGAGCACTTTGAGAGGCCCAAGGTGGCAAATTTCTTGAGCCCAGGAATTCAAGATCAGCCCAGGTCAACATGGCAAAACCCCATGTCTATTAGAGAAAAAAAAAAAACCTTTTTGAAAATAAAAATAGATTCAATAAAAATAAATTTGATAAGTGGGGATATTATAAGTAAATAAGTGAATATATACTAGCTCATTTTTTTCCTTAGGAATTACAAATGAAAACAAGATGGATGCTTTGCTGACAATATAAAAAATTATTTGAGATAATCACAGACTCACCACCAATTGAAATGAAGTAGAAAAACAATTCCAAGTACTATTACACTATACAAGTTTAAACTATTGGTCAAGTAAGATAGCTTGCTTAGAATTCAGTTTCACTTCTAATTTTCAATCTCAGGCTAAAATTCTGTGCAGATTACATTAAAATTCAATCCAAGAACTGTGTGTGGGATGATTGTGCTTTTCATAGTAAATGAGATAACATCTAAAAATTACCAGAAAGGAAAGGAAAACACGTTGGGGTGTCATATGTGGCACAAATGACTGAGTCCATTTAAATTACCACAAGGATTTATTTGCAGCATATCAGCGTCATGCAGCTATTACTGCCATCACAGATTTCACACCCTTATCTGCTGCTTTTTAATTTCCTTAGAAGTAGGAAAGAAATCATAAGATCATTGTTTATTCTTCCAAAAATTTTTTCTTAAAAAAATTATTGGTCATCTTAAAATTCAAACATAATATTGACATCTTCTAGGCCTGGCATGGTGGCTCACGCCCGTAATTCCAGCACTTTGGGAGGCCAAGGCAGGAGGGTCACTTAAGGCCAGGAGTTCAAGACCAGCCTGGGTGACATGGTGAAACCCAGTCTCTACTAAAAATACAAAAGTTAGCCAGCTGTGGTTGCACATGCCTGTAATTCCAGCTACTTGGTAGTCTGAGGCATGAGAATCACTTGAACATGGGAGGCAGAGGTTGTAGTGAGCCAAGATTGTGCCATTGCACTCCAGCCTGGGCAACAGTGTGAGACTCTGTCTCAAAAAAAAAAAAAAAATACCTTTCCTTAGAAATGACAATTCAGTCAATAGATTCTAAAGTTAGTAATACTACTAAGTGAAGAAAATATTACTTATATAAGAATTTTTAGAAGAAAAAATGAGTTTTCCTAAGTACTTTTTTTGGAAAGATATAACTGGTTACCTGAGTCATCCATGGGAGTGATGTTTCATTTATCTATGAAAATAATTTCATTTTCATAGAGATTTCATGTTTCAGTTCCCTTTATTTTTGTTACCAATAATATAATTACATTTTCATTAATTTTGATTGCCATAGTGAAAAGCTGAAGTCTGTATAGTTTCTTTGAGTAATTTACATACTAAAAACCTTATAATAAGAAAAAAGGCTGGGGTTGGTGACTCATGCCTGTAATTCCAGCACTTTGGGAGGCCAAGGCGGGCAGATGACTTGCGGTCAGGAGTTCGAGACCAGCTTGGGCAAAACGGTGAAACCCAGTCTCTACTAAAAATACAAAAATTAGCCAGGTGTGGTGGCACACCCCCATAGTCCCAGCTACTCTGGAAGCTGAGGGAGGAGAATCGTTTGAACCTGGGAGGCGGAGGTTGCAGTGAGCCAAGATCGCACCACTGCACTCCAGCCTGGGCAACAGAACGAGACTCTGTCTCAAAAAAATAAAAATTAAACAAAAAAGTAGGAAAGCAAATTATAAATATTTTCAGAAAAAGAGAAAGAGTTATATTCTTAATATATAAGTATCTCATATATCAATCAGAAGAGTGCCACAGCCTAATGGAAAAACTAGGCAAAAAATAAAGACAAGGTTAACAAAAGAGGAAAAAGAGATGACCAATAAAAATACAACAAATGATAAAATAGTTTATATACTAGTTAAAAAGGAGTACAAAACAAAAAGTCATCTATTTAATTGATAAGAAACAAAATTATAAAACCTAATGTTGGATGGAGTGCAGTAAGACTGGCATTGAATTCATATATTATTAATGTAATAAATACATTGTAAATTGGTACAAACTTTCAGGAAAGCACTTTGGCAATAGGAGTAAGGGCTTTAAAAATAAATCATGATTGTTAACTCAGTAATCTCATTTCTAGAAATTTAATGAATAATCTGAAATTGTTAAGATTTATACATATATGTATATGTATAAAACATTCTAAAGGTTATGGAATATGGAAATTATTAAATATTACTTTATTTTGATATGCTGGTATATTAAGCTACTTTGATAAATATTATGTTTAATAAGAATATTTGATGGTATGGGAAATGTTCACAAACAAGTGAAGAAGTTAGATACTAATGTATATATGTAGTATAATCTATGATGAAGACTGCTATTATAGTCTTACGTGTCAACTTGGCTAAGCTAAAATACCCAAAGATTTAATCAAACACTAATCTAGGTGTGGCTGTGAAGGAATTTTGTAGATGTGTTCAACCTAGACAGTCATTTGACTTTCAGTAAGAGATTCCCCCTCAAGGATAGGTGGGCCTCATCCAATCAGTTGAAGGCCTTAAGAGCAAAAACTTAGGTTTCCTGGATATGAAGAAAATCTGCCTGACTTCCCAGTCTGCTGGCCTGCTCTACAAACTTCAGACTTGCCAGCACTCACAATTGTGGGACGACAATTCCTTAAACTTTTTTTTTTTTTGAGACTAGGTCTCACTCTGTTGCCCAGGATGGAGTGCAGTGGCGTGATCATGGGTCACTGCAGCCTTGACCTCCCTAGGCTCAAGTGATCTCCCACCTCAGCCTCCTGAGTAGCTGAGACTACAGGCCCACATCACCACATCCGGCTAATTTTTGTATTTTTTTTGTAGAGACCAGATTTCACCATGTTGCCCAGGCTGGTCTCAAACTCCTGGGCTCAAGTGATCTTCACACCTCAGCCTCCCAAAGTGCTGGGATTACAGGCATGAGCCACTAAGCCTGGCCTAAATTAATTTCTTTCCCTTTCTTTCTTTTTTTCTTTCTTTCTTTTCCTCTTTTTCTTTCTTTCTCTTTCTTTCTTCTTTCTTTCTTGTTTCTTCCTTTCTTTTTCTTCTCTCTCTCTCTCTCTCTCTTTCTCTCTTTCTTTCTTTCTTTTTGAGACAGGGTCTTGCTCTGTCCTTCAGGCTGGAGTACAGTGGTGCAATCTTGGCTCACTGCAATCTCCACCTCCTGCGTTCAAGTGATCTCTTGCCTCAGCCTCCCGAGAAGCTGGGATTACAGGTGTATACCACCATGCCCAGTTAATTTTTGTATTGTTAGTAGTGACAGAGTCTCACCATGTGCGCCAGTCTCGTCTCAAACTCCTGCCCTCAAGTGATGCGGCTGCCTTAGCCTCCCAAAGTGCATGAGCCACTGTGCCTCGCCCTGGCCTAAATACCTTAATATGTATGAGGAGAAGTGTTGAGTGGTACTTCCTAAAATTTCATTAAAGACATCTCATCTTTCCTCTATCGAGCTGCCTGGAGCACAGACTTGATAGCTGGAGCTCTGTCAGTGTTCATGAGGGTGATGGCCAGACCCCAGGGATGGCAGAGTGGAAAGCTGATAGGAGCCTATGTCCCTGTATACCTCATGGAACTACTATACTAACTCCAGATACCCATGTCTGGACTGCTATTACATGAGAGAATAGAACTTTGTGTGTTTAAACCACTGTAGATTTGGATTTTCTCTTACATGTAGCCAACCCTTGTCCTAACTGATAAAGTATATATGAATATATTACTATCAAGAGTTAGTTCTGGGTTTTGGGAGTTTATCTTGTTATGCTATTCTTTGTAAGATGTTTTTTAGCAATAAACGTAGTAATTACTCGTTTTTTGTAATATAAACTTAATATAAATTAATAAAACTTAATATAAATAAAAACTTAATATAAATTACTTAAAACAATGGGGATTATTTCTCCTAACAAATTTTATTATAATTATAAATACTGTAATTGAAACATAAAGGGTGGATCTCTTTGTGTCTTCAAACGGCACATGATAACTTTTACAATTAACATTACGTTTTGTAGCACATCAAGCGAGTTAAGTGGATTTATTATTATCATTATTTATAGACAGAGTCTTTCTCTGTTGCCCAGGCTGGAATGTAGTGGTGCTATCATGGCTCACTGCAGCCTCCACCTCCTGGGCTCAAGCCATCACCCTGCCTCAGCCTCACAAGTAGCTAGGAGTACAGGCATGTGTCTCTGCGTGTGGCTAAAAATGGGTTTAGACTAAAGAATTAGCTAGAAAAAAGACCCATTAGTTTTAGTTTTTATTTTGCATCAAAGTTATATATAAATATAGCTTAAAGAATCAGGTCATGCTCAGTGGCTTATACCTGTAATCCCAGCACTTTTGGAGGCTGAGGCAGGGGAACACTTGAGGTCAGGAGTTCAACACCAGCCGGGGCAACATGGTGAAATCCTGTCTCTGCAAAAATACAAAAATTAGCCGGGTGCAGTAGTGCACACCTGTAATCCAAGCTACTCAGGAGGCTGATGTATGAGAATCAGTTGAACCTGAGAGGCAGAGGTTGCAGTGAACCAAGATCGTGCCACTGTACTCCAGCCTGGGTGACAGAGCAAGACTCTGTCTCAAAAAATTAATTAATTAATTAATTTTAAAAAAGAATCAAACCGTTCTGCAAGTGTTGGTGAAAAAGCAGACAAAAATCAGTCTCCTGTCTGGCTCCATCCATCCCCAAATCCAACTTTCTGCAACAACCACTTTCAAGCCTCCCAGCTATTTCTTCTTTGTTGCCATTTCTCTAAATAACATGAACTCCCTATGACAGAATCTGTCACAGCTTGCTTTTCAGTTTTAGGCTTTATGTACTGAGTGTCATCTCACTTTGGAAGATGAAAATTTGGTTTGCATTTCCTCACCTCCATGACCCAGCATACTTGTATCATAATCTAGTTACTCCAGAATTCAGAATTTACATTATTATAACTATGAAAGCTGCTAAGCCAAAAAATAACAATGATTGCTTTTCTTCCTTTCTTCTCTATGGAGTTAACAACTGTTCTTTTTGCTTGCCTTCTTAGCTTTCTATGTAAGCATCATTTATTCACACCTAAACTCTTCCTTGGTTATCTAAATATTGTTCCAGTATGTTCACACCAGGTATGCATTTCGATTTCTCTTACTGGAATTCTCTCTTCTGGAGCCTCCTAACCTGTTCCAATCTGAATAGTTTATTCTTCAGGAGTACCGCAATGCTGTCTTCCTGGATCTCCCCTCAGTTTCAACATGAAATTTACTTCACCTCTTTCCTAATTAAGCTCCCTGTTTCCTGTCTCACATTGTCCTCTTCGCTTTTTATCTTATTTTGATGAAGTACTTACTGCAATAGCATTCTGAGGAGTGCATGGGTGGTACAATTCTTGAGAATTCTAACTTGAAACTCAGAAAAGGCTGAGTATGCTGATTCATGCCTGTAATCTTGGCACTTTGGGAGTCCACGGCGGGAACGATCACTTGAGCCCAGGAGTTCGACACCAGCCTGGGCAATATAGTAAGACCTTTCTCTACAAAAAAAAAAAAAAAAAAAAAAAAATTAAAAAGAAAAGAAATTCAGAAAACCTATTTAACCCATACACATATAGGATAGCTTAACCATATATAAAATTCCTATCTTTGTAAGTAGTCTGGAAAATGTTAGCATTTTCTCTTTGTCCTTAATGTTGTAAGGCAGTATAATCATGTGCCTTAATGTGGGTATATTTTCCTCCCTTGTGCTAAGCACTTGATGGGCCTTGTTAGTCTGGAAACTCATGTCCTTCAGTTCTAGAAAATTCTCTTAAATTCTTCTTTTGAGGATTTCTTCCCCCTCTCTTTTCTCTGATCTGTCTTTTCGAAACTCCTGTTATTTAGGTACAGGACCGCTAATACCTGTTCTCTCCTTTCAGTCTCTTTGTACTTTACTCCTTGGGACATTTCCCTCAAATTTATGTCTCAGCCCTTCTATTCAGGTTCTCATTTTCATTACCGCTGTTGTATTTTTAAATTTTAAGAGTTGTTGCTTTCGTTCTTTGAAATTTTCCTTCTTGAGAGTATCTTGTTCTTATTCCTTGGATGCAATATTTTACTTATCTGAAGACAGAGTTTTGTTTTTTTTTAAGTTTTAAACTTTATGCACACTGTTTTTCCTCCAACTTTTTTTTTTTCTATATGTTTGTTTCAATCGATTTTAAATTAGAGGCATTCCTTGGCTGTTTGCTCATATTTGAGGGACTCAGTTTATTACAATTCAGCTTGGATTAAGCTCTCAGTCACATCTGCCTAAACTGCAGCTATTTCAAGCTGAAGGGAAAATGTATGACTGTAATCAAGATGAGAAGTCTATCAACCATGGTTCCTCAAGTTTCACCTCACCAAAGAATCCTTCTAGTTTTAAAACTCACATTTCTGAAACTATGGGTTGGATTTTATCTATTCTCTATTACTCACTCCAGAGCAGAACATACATTAGGGCAAAATGAAACTTTACAATTATAATGAGTTTTCTTTTTTAAATATATTCCCATCTTTTGATTCAGATAAATCATACTGAAGAAAAACCTTACAAATGTAATGGGTGTAGCAAAGCCTTAAGTTTGTGTTCAAGCCTCTAGTCATCACAGAATTCATACTTAAGAGAAACCTTATAGATGCAGTAAGTGTGGCAAACCCTTCGTCAAGAGTTAAAGCCTTAGTTGACATCAGAAAGACCATTCTAAAGGGAAATCATATAACTGCAACATATGTGGGAGAGGCTTTTTCCAGGCCTAAGAACTACGAGACATCAGACTAACCAGGCATCAAAATACACATCTTTGATGAAACCACACAAATGTAATGTACATGCTAAAGCTTTGACCCAGGGATGAAAACTATGGATTATGAGAGGATTTATACTGGAGACAAACCTCACAATTGTAATGAATGTATAAGGCTTTGGGTCAAAACATTCATGATTTTGGTGTCATGAGAGGATTTATATTGGAGAGAAATCAGACAAATACAGTATAGGCAGAAAAATCTTTACTGAAAGATATCTTCTCAGGATTTGCAAAAAATTCACACTGGAAAGAACACTTACAAATGTAATTACACGATAAAGCAATTCTCACAATGTACTCTATATCAGAACTAAGTCTCCAGTTCTCCAAGCTTAACCTTAGATTTTACATACTGCAGAATAACTACAAGTGAAAAATAAGTTAAAACATGTGATATGATATATATCAAAGGCGGAAAGATGTTTAAAAATGGCCAATTACCTTCAAGTTATAAAATGTCTTATTCAATTCTTTGAGGTTTCTTGAAAAGGCTACTTTACTATCTATAGTTTTCCATCTGAACTTGGAAATCTATTGATATTATGCCTTCCTTATAGGCCTTTCATGATATCTCTGGGAAATAATAGGACTAGAGGTGATGTCATTAGGTAATGTTTATTTCAATCCATGTTCCAGGAAGAGCAAGGAAACTGCCTTTTGAAATTAAATATTGTTTGAATTTGTATTTGTGAGCAGCAGAGAATAATGTAAAACTGTGTTAGTCATCATGCTGATTGCATTCTGGGACCCTTCTCCAGACAGAGGTCCACTGTGGGATATGGAGCGCTTTACCAACTAACTGTGAAATAGAGCAGGCCAGGACCTTAGGAGGCTGGGATTTTTATGGGAGGAGAGTAATAGATTACTATGGACTGATTATGGTAGAAATAATGTGGGGGAAATGGTGGCCTCTTCTCCATTGAATGATGATAGCTGCTGTATAGCAAAGATTGACAAAAAAAAAAAAAATCTTGAAATTGAAGACAGAACAGTTATCAGAAAGGAGGCTTTAATCAAAAGAATCAAAATAGCATGTCTTGACTAGGAATCACATTTAACTGCTGGTGTTACATTTTGCTTCTGTTTTATTCAGAATGTATCATAGTTCTCATGTTTTAATTAATAAAATTGAATCTCTTTTCATAACTATGAATGAATTACATTCCTTTTACTAACAAAATTTTATCTCACCCCCAGTAGGATACTTCATAATAGACACTAACAATGCACTATTAGGCTCTTAGGAGTGAAGGATCTATTTACTATAACAATTTTTTTCTATTGTAGAATCAAACAACATACAATTTTGGGAACACATAATCGTACTTTGCATGGGAGTTATTCTCTCTGCACTTTGCCCTGATAGGTATGATGAAAATCCCATAGAAGTGAACTTTCAGACTGACACCCTAAAACATGTATCACAGTTGATGAATAGGTACTATATTATTATATTTCTACATACCTTTTTTCTTTTGTGCTATATGAGGCCCATGGTGTGCACCTTGATTTACAAAAAGTGAAAATACAAATATATTAAGAATATGAAAAAGACTATGAAATGAAAGAAAACTTGTGAATAAAAAAATAAGAGTCTCTTTTTTATGCTTGTAGTACTCTAAAATAATTTGAAAACATCAGTGTTGATGAATTTCCTTTTAAGAATGAACATACAATGGGATTTTGTTTTTTTGTAGTAGGTAAACTAGAAAATTTATATATTCACCCATAAAATTTTTATTAATTTGTACTTACAACCACTTCACTGGAACTGAGGTTGAACTCCACTTAAAGTTCAGTTTGGATGTCAAGAATGATGATGTCATACACTGGAGTGTTTTAAGAATGTTTATTGTACAGTAGGGAAAGGTAAACTGGCTTAGGGTGTTATGGTGGTTACTAAGTGGGGCTGCAGTGAGCTTAGACAAAGTTTAAACTTCCAGCTGGTACCAAGGAAGAAAAACACTCAGGCTTTATTATCAACTTTCCCAGATTGGCAGAATAGAGAGAGTGATGAGGTATACAAGGTGTTAGCAGTCAAATACCAAAAAATGGAGTCAGACTCTTTAGTACACCCGGAATGACTGCTTTTGAAACTCCTTATTTTTTGGTTGGGAAAGACTCTAATTTTCTTTATGACAATTGCTTACTGCATTCCTTTCCCTGCTGCACACATAGGTCCCATTGCACAATATGACTGTGGGTATGTTGGTGAAATACTGTTTACATAAAATGTTCAAGATATTTTATACTAGTTCAATGAAAGTTGATCTGTGGAAATGTTTTTTAGATATATGATTATCATAAACACATAGGATTAAGCAAATTTTTGTTTTTTGAGACAGAGTCTCGCTCTGTCACCCCAGGCTGGAGTACGGTGGTGCAATTTCAGCTCACTGCTGACTCCACCTCCCTGGTTCAAGCGTTTCTCCTACTTCAGCCTCCCAAGTAACTCGGATTACAGGCATGTGCCACCATGCCCAGCTAATTTTTGTATTTTTAGCACAGGTGGGGTTTCACCATCTTGGTCAGGCTGATCTATGAACTCCTGACCTTATGATCCACCTGCCTTGGACTCCCAAAGTGCTGGGATTACAGGCGTGAGCCACCGCGCCCAGCCCGATTAAACAGGATGCCCTCTCTAACCACTCCTATTCAATATAGTATTGGAAGTTCTAGCCAGAGCAATCAGGCAAGAAAAAAGAAATAAAGCGTATTCAGTTAGGAAAGGAGGGAAGTCAAATTGTCTCTATTTTGCAGATGACATGATTGTATATTTAGAAGACCGCATTGTCTCAGCCCAAAATCTCCTTAAACTGAAAAGCAACTTCAGCAAAGTCTCAGGATACAAGATCAATGGCAAAAATCACAAGCATTCCTATGCACTAATAACAGACTAACAGAAAGCCAAATCAAGAGCAAACTCCCATTCACAACTGCTACAAAGAGAATGAAATACCTAGGAATACAACTAACAAAGGATGAAAGGGACCTCTTCAAGGAGAACTACAAATCACTGCTCAAGGAAATAAGAGAAGATACAAACAGATGGAAAAACATTCCATGCTCATGTTTAGGAAGAATCAATATTGTGAAAATGGCCATACTGCCCAAAGTAATTTACAGATTCAATGCTATCCCGATCAAGCTACCAATGAACTTATTCACAGAACTGGAAAAAAACAATTTAAACTTCATATGGAACCAAAAAGAGAGCCTGCAAAGCCAAGACCACCCTAAGCAAAAAAAAAAAAAAAAAACAAAGCTGGAGGCATCAAGCTATCTGACTTCAAACTATACTATAAGACTATAGTAATCAAAACAGCATGGTACTGGTACCAAGACAGAGATATAGACCAATGGACCAGAACAGAGGCCTCAGAGGCAATGCCATACACCTACAACCATCTGATCTTTGACAAACCTGACAAAAACAAGAAATTGGGAAAGGATTCCTTGTTTAATAAGTGGTGTTGGGAAAACTGGCTAGCCATGTGAAGAAAGCAGAAACTGGACCCCTTCCTGACACCTCACACTAAAATTAACTCCAGATGAATTAAAGATTTAAACATAAGACCTAACACCATAAAAACCCTGGAAGAAAACCTAGGCAAAACCATAGAGGACATAGGCATAGGCAAGGAGTTCATGACTAAAACACCAAAAGCATAGGCAACAAAAGCCAAAATAGATAAAGAGGATCTAATTAAACTTCAGAGCTTTTGTACAGCAAAAGAAACAATCATTAGAGTGAACCAGCAACCAACAGAATGGGAAAAAATTTCTGCAATCTACCCATCTGAAAAAGGGCTAATATCCAGAATCTACAAAGAACTAAAACAGATTTACGAGAAAAAAACAAACAAACCCATTCAAAAGGGGGTGATGGATATGAACAGATAGTTTTCAAAAGAAGACATATATGAGGCCAACAAACATGAAAAAATGCTCATCATCACTGGTCATTAGAGAAATGCAAATCAAAATCACATTGAGATACCATCTCACACCAGTTAGAATGGCGATCATTAAAAAATCTAGAGACAACAGATGCTGGAGAGGATGTAGAGAAATAGGAACACTTTTACACTATTGGTGGGAGTGTAAATTAGTTCAACCACTGTGGAAGACAGTGTGGTGATTCCACAAAGATGTAGAAATAGAAATTCCATTTGACCCAGCAATCCCATTACTGGGTATAAACTCAAAGAATTATAAATCATTCTATTATAAAGACACATGCACGTGTATGTTCACTGTGGCACTGTTTACAATAGCAAAGTCCTGGAACCAACTCAAATGCCCATCAATGATAGACTGACAAAGAAAATGGGGGCACATACACACCATGGAATACTATGCAGCCATAAAAAATGATGAGTTCATGTCCTTTGTCAGGAAATTGATGAATCAGGAAACCGTCATTCTCAGCAAACTGACACAAGAACAGAAAATCAAACACTACATGTTCTCACTCATAGGCAGGCGTTGAACAATGAGAATGCATGGACCCAGGGGAGGGGGGAGCATCACAAACTGGGGTCTGTTGTGGGGGGAGGGCTAGGGGAGGGACAGTAGGGGATGGGAGGTTGGGGAGGGAGTAACACAGGGAGAAATGCCAGATATAAGTGATGGGGGGATGGAGGCAGCAAACCACCTTGCTATGTATATACATATGCAACAATCCTGCATAATCCGCACATGTATCCCAGAACCTAAAGTACAGTTAAAAAAAAAAAAAAAAAGAAAAATAATAAAATAAAATAGAAGTGCATAGCTATAACACACAAAAAAAATTAAAGACATTCTAACAGGTATGAGGTGATAGCTCACTGTGGTTTTGATTTGCATTCCCTTGGTAATTAGTGATGTTGGGCACCTTTTCCTGTACCTGTTAACCATTTGTATATCTTCTTTTCAGAAACATCTATTCAGGATCTTTGCCATTTTTTGATCAAATTATTTGTTTTCTTGCTATTGAGTTGTGCTCCTTATACATCTTGAATATTAACCCCTTATCAGATGTATGGTTTACAAATATTTTCCTCAATTCCATAGGTGTCTCTTCACTGTGTTGACTGTTTCTCTTGCTGTGCAGATGCTTTTTACTTTGATACAATCCCATTTGTCTATGTATGCTTTTATTGTCTGTGTTTGTGGGGCTATGGCCAAAAAATCATCACCCAGATCAATGTCAAGAAGCTTTTTCCCTATATTTTCTTCTAGAAGTTTTCCAGTTTCAGTCTTATGTTATAGTCTTTAATCCATTTTGAGTTGATATTTGTACTTGAGATAAGAGTCTAATTTTAGTCTTCTGCTTGTGGATATCATTTTCCTGGTACCATTTATTGAAGAAGCTGCCTTTTCTCCATTGTGTGTTCTTGGCATCTTTGTCAAAGATCAGTTGACCATAGATGTATTTATTATGTGCCATTTTGTTCCATTGGTCCTTATGTTTATTTTTGTGTAAATACCATGCTGTTTTGGTTACCATACCTTTGTAATATATTTTTGAGATCAGGTAGTGTGATGCCTCTAGTTTTGTTCTTTTTGCTCGAGATTGCTTTGGCTATTCGGGGTCTTTTGTAGTTCCATGCAAATTCTAGAATTTTTTTTTTTCTATTTCTTTGAAAAATATCATTGGAATCTTGATAGGGATTACACTGAATCTGTTGATTGCTTTGGGTGCTATGGATATTTTAACAATATTAATTCTTCCAATTCACAAACACAAGAATATCTTTCTGTTTACATGTGTCCAATTTATTTCACCAGTGTTTTATAGTTTTCAGTGTACATCCTTTACCTCCTTGGTTAAATTTATTTTTAAGTATTTTTGATGCTATTGTAAATGAGATTACGTTCTTGACTTGTTTTTGGACATTTGGTTGTTAGCGTATAGAAATGGTACTGATTTTTTATGTTATTTTTGTTTCTACAACTTTACTGAATTCATTTATTAGTTCTAACAGTTTTTTGGTATCATTTTTAGGGTTTTCTACATATAAGGTCATGTCATCTATAAACAGAGATAAAAAGGCATTTGAATAGCTTTTATTTCTTTTTCTTGCCTAATTGCTCTGGCTAGAGCTTTCAGTTCTATGTTGAATAGAAGTGGTAAGAGTTGACATCCTTGTCTTGTTCCTGATCTTAAAGGAAAAGCTTTCAGGTTTTCACCCTTGGTATAATACTAGCTGTGGGCTTCTGGTATACAGCCTTTATTATGTTGAAGTAATTTACTCCTACTTTAAGTTTGTTGAGAGTTTTTATTAAGAAAGGATGTTGAATTTTGTCAAATGCTTTTACTGGATCTTTAAAGATGATCATATGGTTTTTGTTCTTCATTCTTTTTGTGTGGCATATTACATTTACTGATTTGCATATGTTGAAGTATCCTTGCATCCCAGAGATAAATCTCACTTGGTCATGGTGAATGATACTGTTGAATTCAGTTTACTAATATTTTGTTAAGGACTTTTTCATCTATATTCATCAGGGACATTGGCCTATACTTTTCTTTTCTTGTAGTGTTCTTGTTGGCTTTGGTGTGAAAGTAATGCTGGCCTCATGAAATGAGTTTGGAGGTATTCCCTCCTCTTCAGTTTTTTGGATGAATTTGAGAAGGACCGGTATTACTAATTTAAATCTTTGCTAGAATTCAGTAGTGAAGCCATCAGTTTCTTTGATGAGAGACTTTTTATTACCAATCCAATCTTCCTGTTCATTATTGGTATGTTCGAATTTTCTATTTCTTCATGATTTAGCTTTGGTAGGTTGTATGTGTCTAGGAATTTATCCATTTCTTCCAGGTTATCCAATTTATTGGTATATAGTCATTCGTAGTAATCTTTTATGATGTTTTATATTTCTGTGGTATCAATTGTAATGCTTCTTCTTTCACTTCTGATTTTTTTTTTTCTGAGAGAGGATCTCACTCTGTCATCTACATTGGAGTACAGTGGCATGATCATAGCTAACTGCAGCCTCGAACTCCTGGGCTCAAGTAATCCTCTGGGCTCAGCCTCCCCAGCACCAGATGCATGCCACTATGCTGGGTTAATTTTATTCATTTACTTATTTTTTGTAGAGACAGGATCTCGCTATGTTGTCCAGGCTAGTCTCAAACTCCTGGTGTCAAGTAATTCTCCTGCCTTGGACTCCCAAAGTGCTGGAATTACGGGAGTGAGCCACTACACCTGGCCCACTTTGGACTTTATTAATTTGAGTCTTCTCCCCCTTTTTGCTTAGTCTAGCTAAAGGCTTGTCAATTTTGTTTATATTTTCAAAAATCCAACTCTTAGTTTCATGGCTCTTTTCTCTTTTTTGCTTTTTCTTTCTTTTTTTTTTGAGACAGTCTCAGTCACTGAGGCTGGAGTGCAGTGGCACAGTCTGAACTCACTACAACCTCTGCCTCATGGGTTCTAGTGATTCTCGTGTTCTCAGCCTCCCAAGTAGCTGGGATTACAGGCACCCGCCACCATACCTGGCTAATTTTTGTATTTTTAGTAGAGATGGGGTTTCGCCATGTTGGCCAGGCTGGTCTCGAGCTCCTGATCTCAAGTGATCCACCCGCCTCAGCCTCCCAAAGTGCTGGGATTACAGGCGTGAGCCACCACGCCTGGCCTCGCTGCTCTTTTTCAATTGTTTTTCTGGTTCGTATTACATTTATTTCTGCTCTGATCTTTATTATTTCTTTCCTTCTGCTAACTTTGGGCTTAGTTTGCTCTTCCTCGAGGTGTTAACTTTAGGTTATTTGGACATTCGGTTGTTAATGTGTAGAAATGGTACTGATTTCTTAATGGTAAATCTTATTTTTTTTGATGTGTTTATTGCTATAAACTTCTGTTGTAAAATTGCTTTTGCTAATGTCCTATAAGTTTTGGTATGTTGTGTTTCTCTTTTTGTTTGTATGTGTGTTCTTTTTTATGAGTCATTTTGACTTTTGTTTTAGCCTGGTTCCCCAGAAAACAGAGCCCAAGGCCAAGTTTGTGGATCTCAGAAAGAGGAAGGGTTAAAATTTACCTGTTCACTCTTCCTTATGTCCTTTTTCTCACTGCTCAAATTTCATCCCACAAAAGTTAACTTTTCCCACATTTCCAGAGTGTGACATGGGCCCCTTCATGGCAGCTACTGGAGAATCTAGGGCCTCCATAGATCCCACTGGACCACTATAGTTCCCACTGTAGCAAAAATGATGGAGCCAGGCGAAAGGCTCATGCTTTAACACCCACTTAGAAAGGCTGAGCCAGCTGGTGGTGTCAGGTTACAAAATAACAATTGAGGCAGGAATTACTACTGCAGGAATGGCATGAGCCTTTGATACAGCTACTTAGGCTGGGAAGCAGAGCGTGCTTAGGCCAGGGGGACCGGGGGATCACACGGATATGAAGAGATGCATAAATAACTGCAATATACTTGAACTTAGCTTTCTGGCCATGTTGATACTTTAGGTTTTTGTCTTCAATTAATTCATTTTGGTGGTCACTGCCAGTTCTTTCTTTTCTCTTAGTTACAGAAAAATAGCTTTTAATAATTATCTCCTGTAATTTAGTGTGGCGGCACAGAAGTCCAAGACTGACATGATGTTTCTGTTCTTTCTAGGTAACATATTTTATTTCCTTCTTGGATGTTTGTAAGTCATCCTCTGTAGCCTTGTAATTTAAAAACATTGTCAGGCCATGTCTAGAGGTAGGTCTTTGTCATTTATTTTGCCAGAAACATGATTATTCCTTTCTACCTGCATCTATGGGCTTTTTTTGCTCATCAAGAAAGCGTTCTTCCCATCATATATTTAATTTTCTTTCGTTTGTTTTGGTCTCTTCTTCATGAACACCAATTATCTTTTTTCTCTTTTTTTTTTAACCTTTATCTCAACCACCTACCTCTGATCTTTCTCGCATTGTTCTGGAATGCCCAAATAGTCCTCATTTACTGATTCAATATTCTCCTAGAATCTAGTCTTTATTGCCCATATAATTTCAATTCTATAGTTGCATTCTTGTATTATTTCAGTTCTTCCTTATTTCATTCGTAACATTGTATAGCTTTCCATTTTAACTCTTTCTTCTTCCACTTTATAGATGCATGTTTGTAGAAACATGTATAGCTTTTTGAGCTCTACAGCAGATGCACATAGTCTCTTGAATTTTTTTTTTTTTTGGTCTTGTAGTAGATGATTTTTATGCTTTTCCTTTGGTTCTTTATGTGGTTATTTCCCTTCCCTTGTTCTGAGATATTTTTTTCATAGGCTCTATGTTGGTTTTTGTCGTTGGTGTTCTTTTACTTACCTTTCCAGAAATAAGAGTCTTCAAACTTAGTGTTTATCAACAGATAAAATATATATATTTCTCTGGGTCCTGCTACTTATCCACTTGCATATATGCCAGTTCTCATTTCAATTTCCATGTCTACTAGGCATTCACCTATTGTGGTTTCCCCTCTACTGGCTTTTCCCACCCCATTGTCTGATTATTTGTTACTCTAAAATGATGGAACATACAAAAAACTACAGTTCCCATCTTGCACTATTCTTAGGTTCATCCTCTCTCTGCCCCCTAACTATGGTGCTACATGCTGGGGCACTGCGTTTCTCAATGTGTAGTCTGCTCTTTTACTTCCTGCTCAGCTGTTTCCTTGGGGCTCTTCTCTCTATGGATGTAGAACAATAGAGAGGGATCACGGAGGTAGAGGGGAAGAAGAGAAGAGGTGATTTGTACATCTCTGGCTGACTCAAAACCTCAGTGCCTACCAGGTAAAGTGACCACGAAGTTCCTAGCTTGTATAGATTCCCTGATCTGAGGCAGGTGGCAAAGAGGTAATTATGTACCTTTATCCTTTATCTCAGCTTATTGCAACCTCTGCCTCCTGGGTTCAAGCAATTCTCGTGCTCAGCCTGTTGAGTAGCTAGGACTATAGGCATGAAACCCCACACCAGCTAATTTTTTAATATTTTTAGTAGAGACAGGGTTTCACCATGTTGACTAGGCTGGTCTCGAACCCCTGACCTCAGGTGATCCACCCACCTTCGCCTCCCAAAGTGCTGGGATTACAGGCATGAGCCACCACACCTGGCCTATTTTATTTCATTTTTATTATTGTTATTTTTGAGACAGAGTCTTGCTCTGTCATCAATGCTGGAGTGCAGTGGTACAATCTTGACTCACTGTAACTCCGCCTCCTGGGTTCAAGTGATTCTCCTGCCTCAGCCACCCAAATATCTGGGATGACAGGCACGCACTACCACATCCAGCTAATTTTCATATTTTTAGTAGAGATAGGGTTTTACCATGCTGGTCAGCCTGGTGTCAAACTCCTGTGCTCAAGTGATCCACTCACCTTGGCCTCGTAAAATGCTGCGATTACAGGCACGAGGCACCATGCCTGGCCAAACCAGCTATTTAAAAAATAACTTATGGTTTAATTGAACTAAGACTGTTGTTTTCAAAATAATACACTGTTTAAATCCAACCATTTAAAAATAAGAATTTATATATATAGTCAGGATCTAAGGATATAAGTATTTGTCCATTTCCCATATCAAAGAAAACTGGTGAAGGACTAGATTTGAAAAACAGTCACTTCTCTTTCATCAGATTTCCTCTACAATTCCCTTAGTCTCTCTGTCTCTGTTTCTGTCTCTCTCTCTATCTGTGTGTGTGTGTGTGTGTTTCCTGTTGACAGGTTACAACATCAAGGTCAAAAACATCAAGGATGAAGCAGAAAACAAAAAGATATTTAGTGGAGTTTCAAAAGAAAATTCTTGTCAATGTTTGCAATTGACTAAAAGGGAAAAATATTGAAGTTCGTTCATTATCATAGATCCAAGCGTTCAAACTAGGTAGATTAGAGGGCTTATTGCTGCTTGTGAAACAGAGGCATCTCACACAGAAAATTGAGCTATTCTTTGCACAGTCTCATAGCAGCTTGCCGTTTTGCAACTAATGTGGAAATATGGCATTGCAAGGTTTATGAAATATATATATTTTTTATTGATTCTGTGCTTTCAAGTTGAGGTATACATTTTCAATCCAAGAATCAATAATTTATGGAATTAATTTTTCATTATAACTTTCTTGCAGCTGTTGAATTAGGAATGTTCTGACTCTTAGCAGGAATGCAAATTGAACATATTTCTGTGTAGGATTTCCAGGAGTAGTGAATCAGGGAGTTGGGCTGTTAATAGAGTTGTTATTTGTATCTGGGCCTGAATCACGTAGGCACCTTTTAAAGCACAACTCAAACAGCCTTATTTGTTCTAGTAACAGATGAATGGTAGTAATACTTGAGCTCCTGAATGAAAACTTGTTAGCAAACTTAGCTGTTAAACTTTTCATTTCTAGCAAATACTTCTCAGACAAACTAATTAATTTGGATCCAGAAGACCAAAGCTTGAAATAAATTAGTTCAAGCCTAAAAGTAGTAAGGCTAAGAGTTTTCATTAAAATAGAAGCCCCCATTGGTACTATGTATCTTACGGCTCACAAGTGTTCAATGAAGTCTGATATGTTATCACTAAGACGTAAGCCCGAAGGGGCTTTATATATGAGAGTGAATGACACTTCTACGTTTGTCTATATTTATTAGTGCTTAGTAGGTACTAGACGCTGTTGTGTAATAAGTTGTTAGAGATTTATCAGCGAACTAAACAGACAAAAATCTCTGCTCTTGTGGACTTCACATTGTGGTGAAAAGAGAAAGGCCATGAACAATAGAAATAACAAATATGTAAATTAGATAGTACATTAGAAGGTGAGAAGCGCTATGAAAAAAGAATGGAAGAGGCTAGGCGACATTGTGAAACGTCGTCTCTACAAAAGATACAAAAATCAGCTGGGTACGGTGGCATGCACCTATAGTCTCAGCTACTCAGGAGACTGAGGTAGAAGGATCATCTGAGCATGGGTGGCTCAAGGACACCACTGCACTTCAGCCTGGGTGACAGAGTGAGACGCTGTTTCAAAAACAAAAAGCATAGAGGAGACTAGGAGGAATCAAGAGTGGTTCCAATTTTATTTTTTAATTAATTTTATTTATTATTTCATTTTATTTACTCATTTATTTTTGAGACAGAGTTTCATTCTGTTGCCCAGGCTGGAGTGCAGTGGCACAATCTCGGCTCACTGCAACCTTTGCCTCCTGAGTTCAATCGATTCTCCTGTCTCAGCCTCCCAAGTAGCTGGGATTACATGTATGGACCACCATGCTCGACTGATTTTTGCATTTTTAGTAGAGATGGGGTTTCACCATGTTGACCAGGCTGGTCTTGAACTCCTGGCCTCCCAGTGATCCACTCTCCTCAGCCTCCTAAAATGCTGGGATTGCAGGCATGAACCACTGTGCCCGGCATTAGGAGTGGTTCCAATTTTAAATCAGAAAATCAGGGTGGGCTTTAATTGAAAGACGATAGTTGAGCTAAGATCCGAAGGAGGATAGTTATCAAAATACTGGGGGAGAGAGCATGTCAAACAGAAAAGCTGGTGCAAAAGCCCTAGAGGCAGGTGTATGCCTAAGAGGTAAGAGAAGCAGGGAGGGGGCCAGTGGGCCTGGAACACAGGATGCAAGTGGGAGAGATAGCAGTAGATGAGGCAAGATGGGTAATGGGTTAATATGGTTTGGCTGTGTCCCCACCCAAATCTCATCTTGAATTGTAATTGAGGGCCGAACAGGTGGAGATATTTAAATCACGGGGGGTGGTTTCTCCCATGCTGTTCTCGTGATAGTGAGTGAGTTCTCACGAGATATAACGATTTTATAAGGGGCTTCCCCCCTTGGCACTCACTCCTTCCTGCCACCATGTGAAGAAGGTGTCTGCTTCTCTTTTGGCTTCTACCATGATTGTAAGTTTTCTGAAGCCTCCCAAGCCATGTGGAACTGTGAGTCAATTAAACCTTTTTCCTTTATAAGTCACTTTGTCTTGGGTATTGCTTCACAGCAGTGTGAGAATGGACCAATACATGGGAGAACTGGACCATGTAGGCTATCAGAAGGATTTTAGCTTTAATTCTGAGAGATTTGAGACCCATTAGATGGTTTTTGTTTGTTTGTTTTATTATTTCTTTTTGAGAGCCTTTATATAGTTTCAAGCAAAGGAAAGACACAATCTGACTTCTGTTTCAGAGGATTACCCTGATTGCTATGTTGAAAAAGGACTTTAGGGGCAAGGTGAAAACAGGGAAACCTGTTAGTCTATTGCAATAATCCAGATGAAAGTTGATGGTGGCTCAAACCGGAAAGGTGGTCAGACTCTCTGAATGTATTTTTATAGTGCAGTCAACGAGACTTCCTGATGGATGAAAAGGGTACGATAAGAGAGTCAAAGTATTTAAATAAAATGTTTGTAATCTTTAATTGAGATAGAGAAGACTACAGATGGTACAGCCTTGGAAAGGGAAATTAGAAGTTCAGTTTTGGACATGTGAAATTTGAGATGTCTATTACTGGAAATATTAAACAGCAATTGGTTATACCAATTTGGAGTTAGGGGAAAGGCCAGCGCTGTAGAGAGATATTTGGAATTTGTCAGCATATGGACGATATCTAACACTATGAGTTAAGAAGGACACCAAGGTAATAAATATACCCAGAGAATAAAAAGGTCCAGAAACAGAGAATTGGGGCACTCCAAGATTAAAAGGTTGGGTTTTGAGGAAGAAACAATAAGGATGCTGACAAGTGACCAGTGAGTTTAGAGGGAAACCATGAGAGCATGCTATGGGGGAAGCCATGGAAAGTTTTTCCAGGAGGAGGAAATGATCAACTGTAACAAATACTGCTGATTGGCCAAGTAAAATTAATATTTACAAATGTTTGCTGGATTTAGCAATGACTTTGACACGAGCAATTTCTGTGGTATGGTGGAAATAAAGTCTGATTGTAATACATTTGATAAAGAATGGGAAAAAGGCATTAGTAACAGAAATTATACACAATCCTTTTGAGTTTTTCTGTAAAGAGAGCAGAGAAATGGATGGTTAGCTGTAGTGGAAGGGGGAGATCAAGAGATTTTAAGATGGGAGAAATAATGGCATATTTATTTGCTATTGAGAATATCCAGGTGGGGGAGGAGGAAAAAATTGAAGACTGTAAGAGTTAGGAAAGAATTGGTGGAGCTATAGTCCTTTTTTTTTTTTTTGGAGACAGAGCCTTACTCTGTCACCCAGGCTGGAGTGCAGTGGTGCAATCTGGGCTCACTGCAACCTCTTCCTCCTGGGTTCAAGCAATTCTGCCTCAGCCTCCCGAGTAGCTAGTACTATAGGTGCACACCACCATGCTCGGCTAATTTTTTTGTATTTTGAGTAGAGTTACCCACCTCGGCCTCCCAAAGTGCTGGGATTACAGGTGTGAGCCACCGCCTGGCCGGTGGAGCTTTATTCTTAGGTAAGCAAGAGAGATGGACTCCAGTGTCCATTTGAGGGCTGGCCTTTCATAGTATTATACATAGTTCACCTACTATAGCTAGAAGGAAAGCAGAATCTGTGCATATAGATGCTGGTAGATGGGTAGGTGGACATCTGTGGAACTTCTGGATGCTTTTATTTATCTCACTTAAAAAGTATTTAATATTAAATACTATTAAAATTAAATCATAAATATTTATGAAATATTAGTATTTCACTTCAGCTGAAAGTGAAGATGAGGAAAAAATGGCCAGAGATTTGAAGAGAGGAGAAATTGTCTTAGTTCATTACAGCCACTATATAACAAAATTATTTAGACTGGGTAATTTATAAATAAGTAGAGGCCCAGTGAGGTGGCTTACACCTGTAATCCCAGCACTTTGGGAGTTGGGAGGTGGGTAGATCACGAGGTCAGGAGTTTGAGACCAGCCTGGCCAATATGGTGAAGCCCCATCTCTACTAAAAATACAAAAATTAGCCAGGTGTGGTATTAAGATAGTATTAACTTCTTAATACTATCACTTAATACTATATAAGGGTTAAGTTTCAACATACGGATTTTGGAGGGACACAAACAGATCATGGCAGAAGGTATTCAGCAGTGGTCTAGGAGTGTGGAAAAATGAATGGACTGGGCAGATACAGTTCAATTGCTAGGTAACATTAGAGCCTATAGTCCTAGCTACTTGGGAGGTTGAGGCAGAAGAATCGCTTGAACCCAGGAGGCGGAGGTTGCAGTAAGCCAAGATCATGCCACTGCACTCCAGCCTGGGCAACAGAGTGAGACTCTGTCTCAAAAAAAAAAAGAAAAGAAGAAATGTGTTGCTCACAGCTTTGGAGACAGGGGGAGTCCAAGATCAAGGAGCATCTAGTGAGGGTCCATTCCTCATAGATGGCACCTTCTTAGTTGTGTCTTCACATGGTGGAAGGAAGGAACAAGCTTCCTCAGGCTTCTTTTTATTAAGGGCACTAATCCCATTAATGAGGATGGAGCCCTCATGAGTTAATCAGTGCACAAAGGCTCCACTTCTTAATACTATCAGTTAATACTAAATATAAGGGTTAAGTTTCAACATAGGGATTTTGGAGGGACACAAACAAATCACAGCAAAAGGTATTAAACCGTGGTCTAGGAGAGTGGAAGAATGAATGGACTGGGCAGATACAGTTCAATTGCTAGGTAACAGTAGAGCCCATTTCAATAATAATAATAGCAGGTAAACATATTGAGTTCTTATGTCCTAAGCACTATTCTAAAATATATCAGCTTATGAGCTGGCAGTTACCCTTAGGATGAGAAAACTAGATGTTGTCACTTGTTTGCATCCACATGGGTAAGTAAGTGGTGGAGGCAGGATATGAAGCCAGGCTGCTTGATTGCAGAGAGTAGGCTCTTTCTGCCACACTACCAAGTGAGTGAATGAATGAATGAAGGATAAATTAAAGGAAGGAAGAGCAAACAATCAATGATATCTCTATAGTCTGTGGCTTTCTAAGTTATTTTTGCTGCTCATGTGTCCTAAATGGTGTGTCCGAGATCTTATAAATGGGTCCATGTGTGGAAGAGGAGCTACGGAGGTACAATGTTGCCTAAACATCTAGTAAATTTAGGCTGGAATTCCAGCTCTTTTCTCACAAGCTATGTTACCCTAGCTAACTCAATCTTTCTGGGCCTCAGTTTCCTTATCTTTAAAATGGGAAAAACATATGCCTCATAGCATTTGTAAAGGAAATTAAGAAAATCATGAGCCAGGCACAGCAGCTTATACCTATAATCCCAGCACTTTGGGAGTCCACAGGCAGGAGGATCACTTGAGCCCAGGAGTTCAAGGTTGCAGTGAGCTGTGATTACACCACTATACTCAAGCCTGGGCAACAGAGGGAGACCTTGTGTAAAAAAGCAAAAACAAAAACAAAAATCATATATGTAAACATGTAAACTGCCTGGTACAAAGTAAGATCTCAAGAAAATTAGTTTTTCTCTTCCTCCAGTGAGTTGCTCAGGACTTCAGTACCCTCCCCACAACAGACCCTACTTTGCACTTGCCGGTTTCACTCCCAGGACTCGTGTATCTGCTCTCAACCCAGTTAAGTCTCCTAGTTGTATCACAGGAGGAAAGGGGAACCCTTTCTTATACTCTACCCTTTGAAATCCTGTGTTACTTAATCTTGGCTGTCTCCCCTGCCCCTTTGTTGTTAAACTTCCCTTAGATGTGAGAACCTTCCAGAGAGTGTCCTATGGCAACACCAAACCTCCCCTGCCCACATCAGCGCTGAGCAATTCCTGGAATTCCCTAACCCAGGTGTGGCTGCAGCTGAGTCTTGCCTCTTCTGATCTATCCTGTCCTGCCTTAACAAACTGTCCAAATGAGGCAGCAAGAGTGCACCTAATTTTAATATCAGTTATACAAAATGCCAAACATACAATATGGTTATCTCAGGGAAAAACTAACAGTACATCACAAGTGTGCTCCTAAGGATTTTTGCTGGAGCACCTTTCTTTTTCCAGGAATACCTGTTTTACAAAGTAAGGCTTATCATTTTGTATCCTAACCATTAGGCTTGAGACAAGTAGCGGTCTTTCTCTGTTGTCTTTTTACATTTTTATGATTGTGACACGTAAAAAATCAATGAGCTTCAATTAGGTCTGAAAATAATCGAGTCCTAAAAGCAAACCCACAGGCCCCGGTATGTCCTTTTGATAGCTGCTCATAAAATCTACCTTTTTCATAGTTTGGAAAACTGAAGGCTGCTTTGATTTTATGTGGCAAATAATAGCAACCCAAGAATTGAGCCTGAATTTTAGAAAACCGTGAAAATCAATTGCGGACAACTGAGTCTAACACGCAAAAAAAAAAAATCTTGCATTTTTCTTAACCACTTCCGGCTTCCTGAAAACCCGGCTCTAAGGAGCCGGAAGCTCGAAAAGGTTCATGGGGTCTGCAGCTGCGCAGAAGCCTAGCAGCCGCAGATCCCCGCCACAAGCAGCCTGGGCCGCGCGCCCGCCGGGCCCTCGCGTCTTTCACTGCTACGGAACGTTCTGGAAGTTTGGGAAACCCTGAGCCGTCTCTGAGGACTTGGTGAGCAGGTGGGTGTGCAGCGCCGGCGATGAGGCCTAGGCAGACCTGTCTCTTCACGTTTTTTCTTTCTTCGTTCTTCCGCTGGTGTGGTGCTCCCTGAGACTTGCTGAGCTGAGCTTTACCTCAGGGCTTTGGCGGGCGAGGGGGAGATCCTGCCCACCCTGTTTTCCCCTTGAGAATCCTGTGTGGAAATGGCTCCCTCGGGGTTTTCCCTGTCAGAAGCCCTGTCACGCAGCTGCAAGTGTAGATTTTATTTGCTTTAGGCTTTGTTGGTCCCTCAAAAAGTAAAGAACGGAAGAGACCTTGGAGGTGGTTGTAGGCCGGCACCTCACTGGACGCGTGAGGAGACTGAGCAGGGAAGGTGACTTGCTGGAGATGGTGGGGCTGTGTTAAATTTACTGAAATTCACACACAATCTAGGGCTTGGAAAAAACAAACAAAATAGTAACAACAGAAGCCCAGGATACCAGGGCCTTGGAACTGGTTAAGAGGCCATTGAGTCCAAGCTTTTTGTTTTTATTTTTTATTTAACTTTTATTTTCGGCTTAGGGGTCTGTGTGCAGGTGTGTTACATAGGTAAACTTGTGTCAGGGTGTTTGTTGTCCAGATTCTGTCGTCCTCCAGGTGCCCATTAGTGATTGTTCCTCCTCCACTCTCCAGCCTCTTGGGGACCCCACACCTGCCGCTCCCCCTCTATCCTTGATGTGCTCAGCTTTCAGCTCCCACTTAGAAGCTTTTTGTTTTCAGGTGATGATGCAGCCCAACCGGAGGTGACATGATTTGCCCAAAGTCACACAGTCCCAGCTTGGCAGCTGGTCCAGGAGCTTTTCCCCAGAAATACTGAGGAGGCACTGCCCCTGCCCCAGGTTTCTGATTCATTCCTCACCTTTAACTGGGACTTGGGACATTACTGACCCCAACTCCTTTTTCACCTATTTATGTACGTGATTACTTCTCTTAGCTTTAGTTTACATTGTTTTTAAAACCTATGTATAAAGGTATGAAGATTTAAATGAATATTTACACTTTACTAGATTTAAATGAATATTTACATATTAGATTTAAATGAGTATAGATTACTGATAGACACACACATACATATCCACGTGGTAACCAGTAACTATTCCAAATAGTTCTTGTAACCCTTCCACATATGTATTAATAGCTATGTGGGTGTATTAGCAAGTAAACTGTCATTAGCTAGACAGGCAATTGTGTGTCTGTGGAGGGGGGTTATAGAAGTTGAAGCCCTTCCCCCAGTGAACTCACCATTTACTCATTCACAGATGTTTTTTGAGTGACTACTGAGTGCCAGGTGCTGAGTAAGGTAAAACAGAATGTGTCCATGCTCTCATGGAGCTAGTTAACTTGTCATTCATTCATTCATGCACTAAATAACGAAATTATAGAGCAGCTGGTTTCAAATCAGCAGGAAGAATTTGCTAATTATTAAAGTTGTTCAAAAGTAGAAGGAAGTCACCTTGGGAGATACCTTATCACTGAAAGTGATTTTCTTTTTTTATTATACACTAAGTTCTGGGGTACATGCGCAGAACATGCAGGTTTGTTACAAAGGTATACACATGCCCTAGTGGTTTGCTGCATCCATGACCCCATCATCTACATTAGGTATTTTTCCTAATGCTATCCCTCCCTAGCCCCCCAGCCCCTGACAGGCCCCACTGTATGATGTTCCCCTCCCTGTGTCCATGTGTTGTCATTGTTCAACATCCACTTCTGAGTGAGAACATGCGGTGTTTGGTTTTCTGTTCTTCTGTCAGTTTGCTGAGAATGATGGTTTCCAGCTTTATCCACGTCCCTGCAAAGGACATGAACTCATCCTTTTTTATGACTGCATAGTATGGTGTATATGTGCCACATTTTCTTTATCCAGTCTATCATTGATGGGCGTTTAGGTTGGTTCCAAGTCTTTGCTATTGTGAACAGTGTCAATAAACATGTGTGCATGTGTCTTTATAATAGAATGATTTATAATCCTTAGGGTATATACCCAATAATGGGATTGCTGGGTCAAATGGTATTTCTGGTTCTAGATTCTTGAGGAATTACTACACTGTCCTCCACAATGTTTGAACTAATTTACACTCTCACCAACAGTGTAAAAGCATTCATGTTTCTCTACATCCTCTCCAGCATCTGTTGTCTCCTGATTTTTTTAATGATTGCTGTTCTAACTGGCATGAGATGGTATCTCAATGTGGTTTTGATTTGCATTTCTCTAATGGCCAGTGATGAACTTTTTTCATATGTTTGTTGGCTGCATAAATGTCTTCTTTTGAGAAGTGTCTGTTCATATCCTTTGCCCACTTTTTGATGGGGTCGTTTGTTTTTTTCTTGTGAATAGGTTTAAGTTCTTTGTAGATTCTGGATATTAGTCCTTTGTCAGATGTGTAGATTGCAAAATTTTTTGCCCATTCTGTTGGTTGCCATTTCACTCTAATGATAGTTTCTTTTGCTGTGCAGAAGCTCTTTACTATACCTAGATCCCATTTGTCAATTTTGGCTTTTGTTGCCATTGATTTTGGTGTTTTAGACATGAAGTCCTTGCCCATGCCTATTTCCTGAATGGTACTGCCTAGGTTTTCTTCTAGGATTGTTATGGTGTTAGGTCTTATGTTTAAATCTTTGGTTCATCTGGAGTTAATTTTGTGTAAGCTATAAGGAAGGGATCTAGTCTCAGCTTTCTGCATATGGCTAGCCAGTTTTCCCAGCATCATTTATTAAATAGGGAATCCTTTCCCCATTGCTTGTTTTTGTCAGGTTTGTCAAAGATCAGATGGTTGTAGATGTGTGGTGTTATTTCTGAGGTCTCTGTTCTGTGTCGTTGGTCTATATATTCTATATATCTGCTTTGGTACCAGTACCATGCTGTTTTGATTACTGTAGCCTTGTAGTGTAGTTTAAACTCAGGTAGCATGGTGCCTTCAGCTTTGTTTTTTTCTTCTAATTGTCTTGGCTATATGGGCTCTTTTTTGGTTCCATATGAAATTTAAGGTGTTTTTTTCCTTCCAATTCTGTGAAGAAAGTCAATGGTAGCTTGATGGGGATAGCATTGAATTTGTAAATTACTATAGGCAGTATGACCATTTTCACGATATTGATTCTTCCTAACCATGAGCATGGAATGTTTTTCCATCTGTTTGTGTCCTCTCTTATTTCCTTAAGCAGTGGTTTGTAGTTCTCCTTGAAAAGTTCCTTCATATCTCTTGTAAGTTGTATTTCTAGGTATTTATTCTCTTTGTAGCAATTGTGAATGGGAGTTCACTCATGATTTAGCTCTCTGTTTGTCTGTTTTTGGTGTATAGGAATGCTTGTGATTTTTGCACATTGATTTTGTATCCTGAGACTTTGCTGAAGTTGCTTATCAGCTTAAGGAGATTTTTGGGCTGAGACCATGGGGTCTTCTAAATATACTATCATGTCATCTGCAAATAGAGACAATTTGACTTCCTCTTTTCCTATTTGAATATCCATTATTTCTTTTTCTTGCCTGATTGCCCTGGCCAGAACTTCCAATACTATGTTGAATAAGAGTGATGAGAGAGGGCATCCTTGCCTTGTGCTGGTTTTCAAAGAGAATGCTTCCAGGTTTTGCCCATTCAGTATATTGGCTGTGGTTGTGTCATAAATAGCTCTTATTATTTTGATACATGTTCCATTGATACCTAGTTTATTGAGAATTTTTAGCATAAAGGGCTGTTGAATTTTGTGAAAGGCCTTCTCTGCATCTATTGAGATAATCATGTGGTTTTTGTGTTTGGTTCTGTTTTATATGATGGAGTACATTTATTGATTTCTGTATGTTGAACCAGACTTGCATCCCCAGGGATAAAGCCAACTTGATGGTGAAGGATAAGCTTTTTGATATGCTGTTGGATTCAGTTTGCCAGTATTTTATTGAGGATTTTCGCATCAATGTACATCACGGATATTGGCCTGAAATTTTCCTTTTTAGTTGTGCTCTGCCAGGTTTTGGTATAGGATGATGATGGTCTCATAAAGTGAGTTAGGGAGATTCCCTCTCTTTTGTTGTTTGGAATAGTTTCAGAAGGAATGGTACCATCTCCTCTTTGTACCTCTGGTAGAATTAGGCTGTGAACCCACCTGGTCCTGGCCTTTTTTTGGTTGTTAGGCTATTAATTACTGCCTCAATTTCAGACCTTGTTATTGGTCTATTAAGCGATTTGACTTCTTCCTGGTTTAGTCTTGGGAGGGTGTATGTGTCCAGGAATTTACCTATTTCTTCTAGATTTACTGGTTTATTTGCATAGATGTGTTTATAGTATTCTCTGGTGGTGGTTTGTATATCTGTGGGATTGGTGGTGATATCCCCTTTATCATTTTTTATTGCATTTATTTGATTCTTCTCTCTTTTCTTCTTTATTAATCTGGCTAGCAGTTTATCTATTTTGTTGATATTTTCAAAAAACCAGCTCCTGGATTTATTGATTTATGTTTTTTGAAGGGTTTTTTTGTGTCTCTGTCTCCTTCAGTTCTGCTCTGATCTTAGTTATTTCTTGCCTTCTGCTAGCCTTTGAATTTGTTTGTTCTTGCTCCTCTAGTTCTTTTAATCGGACGTGAGGGTGTTGATTTTAGATCTTTCCCCATTTCTCTTGTGGGCATTTAGTGGTATAAATTTCCCTCTAGACACTGCTTTAAATGTGTCCTAGAGATTCTAGTACGTTGTGTCTTTGGTCTCATAGGTTTCAAAGAACATCTTTATTTCTGCCTTCATTTCATTTTTTATCCAGTAGTCATTCAGGAGCAGGTTGTTCAGTTGCCATGTAGTTGTGTGGTTTTGAGTGAGTTTGTTAATCCTTAGTTATAATTTTATTGCACTGTGGTCTGAGAGACTGTTATGGTTTCTGTTCTTTTGTATTTGCTGAGTGTTTTACTTCCAATTATGTGGTCAATTTTAGAATAAGTGTGATGTGGTGCTGAGAAGAATGTATATTCTATGGATTTGGGGTGGAGAGTTCTGTAGATGTCTATTAGGTCTGCTTGGTCCAGATCTGAATTCAAGTCCTGGATATCCTTATTAATTTTCTGTTGCATTGATCTGTCTAATATTGACAGTGGGTGTTAGTCTCCCACTATTACTGTACTGAGTCTAAGTCTCTTTGTAGATCATTAAGAATTTGCTTTATGGGTATCTGGGTGCTCCTGTATTGGGTGCATATATATTTAGGGTAGTTATCTCTTCTTGTTGCATTGATCTCTTTACCATTATGTAATGCCCTTCTTTGTCTCTTTTGATCTTTGTTGGTTTAAAATCTGTTTCATCAGAGACTAGGATTGCAATTCCTGCTTTTTTTTTTTTTCTTTCATTTACTTGGTAAATCTTCCTCCATCCCTTTATTTTGAGCCTGTGTGTGTCTTTGCATGTGAGATGGGTCTCCTGAATACAGCACACCAATGGATCTTGACCCTCTATCCAATTTGCCAGTCTGTGTCTTTTAATTGAGGTATTTAACCTATTTATATTTAAGGTTAATATTGTTATGTGTGAATTTGATCCTGCCATGATGATGCCAGCTGGTTGTTTTGCCTGTTAGTTGATGCAGTTTCTTCATAGTGTTGATGATCTTTACAATTTGGTATGTTTTTGCAGTGGCTGTTACTGATTGTTTTTCATGTTTAATGCTTCCTTCAGGAGCTCTTGTAAGGTAGCCCTGGTGGTGACAAAATCTCTCAGCAGTTGCTTGTTTGTAAAGGATTTTATTTCTCCTTCACTTCTGATGCTTAGTTTGGCTGGATATTAAATTCTGGGTTGAAAATTCTTTTCTTTAAGGATGTTGAATATTAGCCCCCACTCTGCTCTGGCTTGCAGGGTTTCTGCCGAGAGATCCGCAGTGAGTTTGATGGGCTTCCCTTTGTAGATAACCCAACCTTTCTCTCTGGCTGCCCTTAGCATTTTTCCTTCATTTCAACCCTGGTGAATCTAATGATTATTTGTCTTGGGGTTGCTCTTTTCGAGGAATATCTTTTGTGATAATCTGTGTATTTCCTGAATTTGAATGTTGGCCTGTCTTGCTAGGTTGGGAAAGTACTCCTGGATAATATCCTGAAGAGTGTTTTCCAACTTGGTTTCATTTTCCCCATCACGTTCAGGTACATCAATCAAACGTAGATTTGGTCTTTTCACATAATGTCATATTTCTTTGAGGCTTTGTTCATTTATTTTCACTTTTTTCTCTAATCTTACCTTCTCACTTTATTTCATTGAGTTGATCTTCAGTCTTTGATATCCTTTCTTCTGCTTGATCAATTTGAATATTGAAACTCGTGTATGTTTCATGAAGTTCTCGTGCTGTGTTTTTCAGCTCCGTCAAGTTGTTTATGTTCTTCTCTATGCTGGTTATTCTAGTTAGCATTTTGTCTAACCTTTTTTTAAGGTTCTCAGCTTCCTTGCATTGGGCTAGAACATGCTCCTTTAGCTAGAGGTTTGTTATTACCCACCTTCTGAAGCCTGCTTCTGTCAATTCATCAAACTCATTCTCCATCCAGTTTTGTTCCCTTGCTGTTGAGGAGTTGTGATCCCTTGGAGGAGAAGAGGCATTCTGGGTTTTGGAGATTTCAGCCTTTTTGCACAGGTTTCTTCCCATCTTTGTGGATTTATCTACCTTTGGTCTTTGAGGTTGATGATCTTTGAATGGGATCTCTGAGTGGACATTCTTTCTGTTGATGTTGAAACTATTTCTTTCTGTTTGTTAGTTTTCCTTCTAACAGTCAGGCCTCTTGCTGGAGGTCCACTCCAGACCCTGCTTGCCTGGGAATCACCAGTGGGAGCTGCAGAACAGCAAAGATTGCCACATGTTCCTTCATCTTGTAGCTTTGTCCCAGAAGGGTACCTGCCAGATGCCAGCCAGAGCTTTCCTGTATGAGGTGTCTGTCAGCCCCTGTTGGGAGGTGTCTCTCAGTCAGGATACATGAGGGGGTCAGTGAGCCACTTGAGAAGGCAGTCTGTCCTTATCAGAACTTGAGTGCTGTGCTGGGAAATCTGTTGCTCCCTTCAGAGCTGCCAGGTGGGGACTTTTAAGTCTGCTGAAGCTGTACCCACAACTGTCCCTTTTCCCAGGCACTCTGTCCCAGGAAGGTGGGGACTTTATTTATAAGTCCCTGATGGGCTGCTGCCTTTTTTCAGAGATGCCCTGCCCAGTGAGGAGTGAGTCTAGTAACACAGTCTGTCTGAAGTTGCCTTGCTGAGCTGCCATGGGCTCTGCGCATTCACTGTATAGACTTTCCGTTGACTTTGTTTACAGAGGTGAGGTTAAAACTACCTAGCCGAGCCTCAGCTATGGCAGATGCCCCCTCCCCCCCACCGAGCTCAAACATCCCAGTTCAAGCTCAGACTGCTGTGGTGACTGTGAGGATTTCAAGCCAGTAGATCTCAGCTTGCTGGTCTTCTTGGGATGGAACCCCCTGAGCCAGATCACTTGGCTCCCTGGCTTCAGCCCCTTTTTTCAGGGGAATGAGTGGTTCTGTCTCGCTGGCGTTCCAGGCATTACCGGGGTATGGAAAAAAAAAATGCTGTGGGTAGCTCAGTGTCTTCCCAAACAGCCACCTAGTTTTGTGCTGGAAACCCAGGTTTCTGGTGGTGTAGGCACCAGAGAGAATCTCCTCTGATTGTGAAGACTGGGAAAAGCTCTGGTTGCGGGTTGTGAAGTCCGTGGGAAAAGCTACGTTCTGAGCCAGAGTGCCAGGAAAAGTCCCTAATGGCTTCCCTTGGCTAGGAGAGAGAGTTCCTTGGCCCCTTTCACTTCCAGGGTGAGGCGATGCCCCACCCTGCTTCAGCTCACTCTCCTTGGGCTGCACCCACTGTATAACCAGTCCCAATGAGATGAACTAGGTACCTTAGTTGGAAATGTGGAGATCACCTGCCTTCTGTGTCGCTCTCACTGGGAGCTATACACTGGAGCTGTTCCTATGTAGCCATCTTGCTGGAAATTTTTTTTTTTTTTAAAGACAGAATCTTACTCTGTCACCCAGGCTGGAGTGCAGTCGCCCAATCTTAGCTTGTTGCAACCTCCACCTCCTGGGTTCAAGCAATTCTCCTGCCTCAGCCTCCCAGTAGCTGGTATTACAGGTGCACACCACCATACCCGGCTGATTTTTGTATTTTTAGTAGAGATGGGGTTTCACTGTGCTGGCCAGGCTCATCTCAAATTCCTGGCCTCAAGTGATCCACCTGCCTCGGCCTCCCAAAGTGCTGGGATTACAGGTGTGAGCCACTGCACCCATCCTGAAAGTGACATTCATTTGGATAAGTTGGTTTCTCAATTTTGCTTTGAACTGCTTGTGTATTGGTAACATGGAGAATCTAAACTTGGTTGACATCAAGAAATGTATGATTTAGTAATTTGGAAAATCAGAATACATTTATAAACAATTATATTGGGCAAAATATGGTTAAGTGATCAATAAAGGTATAAGGCAGATTCTGAATAAGGAGAAGTCTTATTTAGTTTGAGGAGATCAAGGATGGTTTCTGGAGGAGGCGGAATTCTAATGGGCCTTTAAGAAGTAGTACTTTTAAAATAGACTTCATTTTTTTAGAACCATTTTAGATTTACAGAACAATTGAGAAAATAGTGCAGAGTATTCCCACATACCCTATATCCAGTTTCCCCCATTGTTAACATCTTACACCCATTGCCCCCATTATTAACATCTTAGTATTGTACATTTGTTACAATAAATGAACCAGTGTTGCTACATTACTATTAGCTAAAGTCTGTAGTTTATTCAGATTCCCTTAGTTTTTACCTTAGTCTTTCTTTCTGTTCCAGGATCCCAGTGAAGATACTACATTACGTTTAGTTGTAATGTTTCCTTAGGTTCCTCTTGGCTGTGACAGTTCTTGAGACTTACTTAATCTTGGTGACCTTGAGGTCTTTGAGGAGTACTGGTCTGATAATTTGTAGATGCCATACTCATGGAATTTGATGTTTTTCTCATGATAGGACTGGGCTATAGGTTATTGAAAGGAAGACGACATCATATCAAAAGTATATACTATCAACATGATTTGTTACTATTGAGGTAGCCTTTGACCACTTCTCTGAAGTAGTGTTTGTCAGGCTTCTCTAATGTGGATACTTCCCACTCTCCACTTGCCATACTGTATGTACTCTTTGGAAGGAAGTCATATGTGCAGCCACACCTAAGGAATGGAGAGTTATGTTTCCCTACCCCCCACTTTTTAATATTTTTAGAGAAGGGCCTTGCTGTGTTGCCCAGGCTAGAGTGCAGTGGTTATTCACAGGTGCAAAGATAATGCACTACAGCCTCAAACTCTTGGTCTTAAGCAATCTCCTGCTTCAGTCTCCCGGGTAGCTGGGATTACAGACGTGTGCCACTGTGCCCAGGTCTATGCTTCTGTTCTTGAGGTTGGAGTATATATACTTAAATTATTTGGAATTATTCTGCACAGATTTGTCTCTTCTCCATTTATTGGTTTGTTCAAACATTTATTTATATCAGTAGAGACTCATGAATATTCATTTTATACTTTGGATTATAATGCTATTTTATTTTGTTGTTCAAATTGTTCCAGCTTTAGCCATTGGGAGCTCTTTCAGTTGGTTCCTCTGCTCTTATGACATACCCCTATCAACGCCATCTGTGTGGGGGTTTTTTTGTTTTTAGGTACTTTCTTACTTTTTGGTACTATAAAATTATCTTGGTCATCTTATATGTTTCCTGTACCAGTCCTAGAATTAGCCATTTCTCCAAGGAGCCCTGGTTTCTTTTTTGGAGAATGCTATTTAGAAACCAAAATCTGGGTGCTAGGTAGGGTGTCGTTTGTTTAGGCCCTTTCAGCTAAGAGTAATCACAGAGTGTAATTACACAAACTTAGATAGTATAGCCTACTACACATCTAGGCTATATGGTATTGCCTATTGCTCCTGGGCTACAAACCTGTGTAGCATATTACTGTACTGAATACTAAGGCAACCTGTGTATCTAAACATTTCTAAAGGTAAAAAAAGTGAAAATACAGTATTATAATTTTGTGGCACCACCAGTCATATATGAAGTCCATTGTTGACTGAAAAGTCAATATGTAGTGCATGATCTGTATCTATAAGATATTTCTTTGTGTATTCATCTGTATCTATAGTAAGTTAACAGTGAGTTCATACTGTGACCTCCAACTCTAGTCTATGAACTATTCTAGTTTTGAGAGGCAGGCTTAAAAAGAAAAAAAAAGTATGAAGAGTAAAGTTGTTTTTTTTTTTTTTTAGGCGGAGTCTCTCACTGTTGCCTAGGTTGTAGTGCAGTGGCACGATCTCAGCTCACTGCAATCTCTGCTCTCCTGGGTTCAAGCAATTCTCCTGCCTCAGCCTCCCTAGTAGCTGGGACTACAGGCATGCGCCACCACGCCCAGCTAATTTTTTTTGTATTTTTAGTAGAGATGGAATTTCACCAAGTTGGCCAGGATGGTCTTGATCTTCTGACCTCATGATCCGCCCACCTGGGCCTCGGAGTTACAGGTGTGAGCCACCGCACCCAGCCCCAAAGAATAAAGTTTTTTAAAATGCTGTCATGAGCATTCTTGTATAAGTCTCTTAGTAGAGATCCCATGCATTTCTGTTAAGTATACATTTAGGAGTTACAGGTCATGAATATCTTCAACTTTAGCAGATAATGCCTGTCAAGAACTGTGAAAAGTCTGAGATTTTATCCCACTTGCAAACTAACAAGCTAGTTTGTTACTGTTTTACAGATGCTGGCAGAATACATAAGATGCCTCAGACAGAGACAAGGGATATTTTTAATTCATGGCAAAAGCATGAATTAAATTAAATCATGGCTTGGATTTTTAAAATGTGGTACATATACATCATGGAATGCTATGCAGCCATAAAAAGAAAGAAATAGTGTCCTTTACAGCAACATGGATGCAGCTGGAGGCCATTATCCTAAGTGAATTAGTGCATGAACAGAAAACCAAATACCACATGTTCTCACTTAGAAGTGAGAGCTAACCACTGAGTACATATGGACTTAACAATAGACAATGAGAATTACTAGAGGGGAGAGACAGGAAGGAGGATAAGGGCTGAAAAACTACCTGTTGGGTACTGTGCTCATTACCTGGGTGACTGGATCATTTGTACCCCAACCCTCCACATCACACAGTATACCCATGAAACAAACCTGCACGTGTACCCCCCTGAAGCTAAAATAAAAGTCAAAAATTTTTAAAATTTTACCACTGAAACTAGATGCTGTAAGAGCAAAGGTGGTATTTTTTTAGCTTTATATTAGTGCAGATTATTTTATCTAAAACTTGAAGATGTTTTTCCTTTTGGAAAATAATTGGGATGTGGTAACTTCTGGGACCTCTTTCAGTGAATATCAATCAAAGTGTTTCAAAAAGGTTATTTTTCACTCTGCATAACAAGGGATTAGTTTTGCTTTCTTTGCTTGATTTCAACTGCCTGCCCTGGCATTACTTTTAGTTTCCATAGCAGCAATAGTAAGCAATTGGCACTGGAGTAGCTAGATTTACTGCAGATATCAGAATCCCACCATAGGAAATATTTTAAGTAGCCTTGGTGTTGGACTCCTGTACTTCTCTTCTGACACAACAGAATTTGCTAATTTTAAAACGACACACTCATCATTGTTAAATATTTTCTGAGCTATTTAAAAACCTGTAAGACGGCCGGGTGTGGTGGCTCACACTTGCAATCCCAGCAGTTTGGCAGGCTGAGGCAGGCAGATCACCTCAGATCAGGAGTGACCATCCTGGCCCACATGGTGAAACCATATCTTTACTAAAAAAAAAACAAAACAAAAAAATCAGCCAGGTGTGGTGGTGCATACCTGTGGTCCCAGCTACTGGGAGGCTGAGGCACAAGAATTGCTTGAACCTGGGAGGTGGAGGCTGCAGTGAGCCAAGATCATCCCATTGTACTCCAGCCATAATAACAGAGTAAGACTCTGTCTCAAAAAATAAATAAAAATAAAACCTGTATGAGTCAGGCGTGTGTGTACGTGTGTGTGTGTGTATATCGTATAATTTATATGCAATAAATTATACTGTATGCTGTGATGTTTTGACACATGTATACACCTGTAAAACCATTACTACAATCAATATAGTGAATATACCCATCCCAAAAGTTTCCTCTTGCCCTTTTTGTAATCCCACTTTTTTTTCCTGTTATCCCTTGTTCTGTTTTTTTTTGTCACTATAATTAGTCTGTACTTCTTATATAAAAGAAACTGTACAATATGTACAGTGCTTTTGGGGGTGGCAGTTGGCATCTTTCCTTCAGCATAATTTTTTTAGGTTGACTCAGGTTGTTACGTGTATCGGTAGTTCATTCGTTTTTGTTGCTGAGTAATATGCCATTGTATGGATATATTACAATGTCCATTCACCTGTTGAGGGCCATTTGGATTGTTTCTAGTTTTTGGCTACCACAAATGCATCATTCATGTGTAAATCCTTATATAAATGTATGCTATTTTCTTTGGTAAATTAAGAGTAAAATGGCTGGATCTCATGGTAAGTGTATGATTAGCTTTTTCAGAAAATGTCACACTATTTTCCAAGTGATTATACTGTATACTTTCCAATTAGTAGTGTACGAGAGTTCTGGTTCCTCACATCCTCACCAACACCTGATATTGTTAGTTTGTTAAATTTTAGCCATTATGATAGGTATGTAATGGTATCTTGTAGTTTTAATTTGCATTTCCCTAATAAATAATAATGTTGACTATATCTTTTTATGTCCTTATTTGCCACTTATATATTTTCTTTGATGAAGTATCTGCTTAAATCTTTTGCCTATTTTTTAATTGGGTTGTTTGGCTTTTTTACTATTGAGCCTTGAGTGTCTGTCACCCAGGCTGAAGTGCAGTGGCACAATCTGAGCTCACTGCAACCTCTGCCTTCTGGGCTCAAGTGATTCCCCCTGCCTTCAACCTCCCGAGTAGCTGTGACTACAGGCGCGTGCCACTATACCTAGCTAATTTTTGTATTTTTAGTAGAGATGGGGTTTCACCATGTTGGCCAGGCTGGTCTCAAACTCCTAGCCTCAAGTATTCGGCCCACCTCAGCCTCCCAAAGTGCTGAGATTACAGGCATGAGCCACCATGACCAGCCTAAGCCTTGAGAGTCTTTAAAAAGGTATTTGAGATACAAGTCATTTACCAGATATTTGCTTTGCAAATACTTTCTTTCAGTCTCTAGCTTGTCTTTTTATTCCCCTTAAGAGTGTCTTTTTAAACATATTAATAAATTTAGGTGGCACATGAGCAGTTTTGATACAAAAGCATCTTTGGGAAGAGAGAAGTTTTAACTTAGATGAAGTCCAGTTTATCAGTTTGTTTTCTTTATGGATTATGTTTTTGGTGTCATACTAAAAATTGTTTATCTAACTCAAGGTCACAATTATTTTGTTCTGTTTTCTTCTAGAAGATTTATAGTTTTATGTTTTACATGTAGGTCTGTGATTCATTCTGAATTAAAATTTGGATATGGTATATGGAATGGATCCAAGTTCATTTTTTAAAACATGCTGATATCAAATTGTTCCAACATTGTCTGTTGTAAAGACTTAGTCTAGCTCAATGTTTGTCAATGTTGTTGATCTTTTCAAAGAACCAACTGTTGGCCGGGCACGGTGGCTTATGCCTGTAATCCCAGCACTTTGGAAGGCCGAAGCGGGTGGATAACCTGAGGTCAGGAGTTTGAGACCAGCTTGGCCAACATGGAGAAACCCCGTCTCTACTAAAAATACAAAAAAATTAGATGGGCATTGTGGCAGTCACCTGTAATCTTAGCTACTGGGGAGGCTGAGGCAAGAGAATTGCTTGAACCCAGGGATTCGGAGGTTGCAGTGAGCCGAGATTGCACCATTGCACGCCAGCCTGGGTGACAGAGCGGGACTCTGTCTCAAAAAAAAAAAAAAAAAAACTGTTTATTAATTTTCTTTATTCTTTCTATTTTTATTCCATTGATTTCTGCTTTAATCTCTTTGCTTCCTCTTTTCCCGTTGCTTTGGGTTTAATTTGTTCCTTTTTTTTTTGAGGTGGAGTCTCGCTCTGTCACCAGGCTGGAGTACGGTGGCACAATCTCGACTCACTGCAACCTCTGCCTCCCAGGTTCAAGCGATTCTCCTTCCTCAACCTCCGGAGTAGCTGGGATGACAGGTGTGTGCCACTATGCCCAGCTAATTTTTGCATTCTTAGTAGAGCCGGGGTTTCACCATGTTGGCCAGGATAGTCTCGATCTCTTGACCTTGTGAGCTGCCTGCCTTGGCCTCCCAAAGTGCAGGGATTACAGGCGTGAGCCACCGCACCCAGTCTGTTCTTCTTTTGATATAAGATGGAATAAAGTATTAATTTGACATCTTCTTTTCTAGTTTAGATTTTTTTTTTTTTTTTAAGACAGGGTTTCACTCTGTCACCCAGGCTGACTAGTATGCAGAAGTGGAGCAGTCACCTCAACCTCCCCAGGCTCAGGTGATCCTTCCTCCTCAGCCTTCCAAGTAGCTAGGACTAGAGTTGGGTGCCACCATACCCAGCTAATTTGTGTATTTTTTGTGGAGATGGGGTTTTGCCCTGTTGCCCAGGCTGGATGCAAACTCCTGGGCTCCAGCAATCCACTGGCCTCGGCCTTGCAAAATGTTGGGATTACAGGCGTGAGCCACTGCACCCAGCCTAATTTTGTCTTTTAAAGATATGTGTTTCCCTCTAACTACATTTAGCTCCTCCTTTAATTTTAACTACATTTCATATATTTGCATATGTTGTTTGTTTTCACTCACTTCAAAATATTGCCTAACATCTATGATGATTTATTCTTTGATCTATGGGTTACTTAGAAGTGTGTGTTTGATTTCAAAGTATTTGTGGCTTTCCCCCAAATTTTTTTCTTTATTTATATTAATTTCTATTGTGGTTTGTATGACTTTTGTTTCATGTATTTTGGAGTTCCGTTAGATGAATATGCATTTATAATATATAAGGAATGTATATATCAGGAATATACCTTTTCCTCATTATAATATATCCCTCTTTGTCTCAATTGATATTTATCCTAAAGTCTATTTTTGTTTTCTCTGTAGCCACTCCAGCTCTCTTAAGGTTACCGTTGCCATGATTTATCTTTTTCCATTCTTTTACTTTCAACCTATTTGCATCCTTGAATCTAAAGACAACATATAGTTGAATTTTCCTTTGATTGTAACATCTTATTCATTCACATTTTAATGTAATTACTCAGTGTGACTGCTATTTAAAAATTTTTTTAATTGAAATATAAATCACATGACATTAAATACATTTTAAAATGTACAAGTCAGTGATTTTTAGTACATCCCCTATAAGGTACAGTCATCACCGCTATTAAGTTTGTGACTTTGGTATTTAGTTTCTAGATGTCTCATGTCTTTTTTGTTCTTCTGTTCCTTCTTTACTACCTTTTTTGTGTTATATGAATATTTTGTAGTATACCACTTTAATTCCTCTGACTTTAAAAATTTTTTTGTTATTAGTGCTTTCTCTGGATACTATAATATGCATCTTAATTTATTATTTCCAGATTAACACTAATTTAATTCTGGTAAAATAGAGAAACTTTGCACCAATATAGCTCCATTTCCTCCAGATAACATACTCACATGCACATACACACACACATACACACACACCCCACACACACACTTGACCCAATAATATAGTTATAATTACTACTTTATATATTCATCTTTTAGAGAAATTAAGAAGAGAACTGAGGAAAATATTCAGTCTTATATTTGCGCATCTATTTACCACTTACAGTGCTCTTCATTCTTAACGTGGATGCAAGTTAACATATGGTAGCAACTTTCTTTTGGTTAATGGTTGTGTGGTATATCTTTTCCCATCCTTTTACTTTCACCCTTTTTATATCCTAGTAGTTAGAGTGTTTTTTATTGTAAGCAGCATACGGTTTTTCCCTTATCATTTGGGGCAATCTTTTCTTTTAGAATTTAGTCTTACATGTAGATACTGATGTATTTGGGTTTAATATGCCATGTCATTATGCTTGCTATTTACTCCTTAAGGTAGATATATGTTCTTTTTTCTCTCTTGCCTGCTTTTGGACTTCTGAAGTGTTTTTGTTTGTTTGCTTGCTTTAAATCTGTTTTTCTCTATTACCTTGTTGAGTTTTTTAAACCATAATTTGGTGATTAACTCAGAAATTACAAAATACATGACTAACTTATTGAGATCCAGTATAAGTGAGTACTTCTACCACTTCAAGGACCTGCACCTTAGGTACAGTTACCATCATTTCTCCTTTTTTGCTATTGTTGTTGTATATTTTAATCATCATCTGTTTTAAACTTCATCATATATTGTTGTTCTTTTTTGTAGTCATTCTTGATTTAGAGTTACCCACATATTTACATTTTTCCTTTCTATTAGTCTTCATTTATTCTGGCATCTTTGTGCTTCCATGTGGGATCATTTGCTTTGTGCCTGAAGAACTTCTCTTGGTATCTCCTTTAAGTGTGGGTTTACTGATAATGAATTATCTGGTTTTATTTTTGTCATAAAATTTTTCTTTATTTTTCCCTCATTTTCAAAACATAATCATCCCAGCTATGAAATGCCTTGTTGGCAATTTTCTTTCAGTACTTAAAAGTTATTATTCAGTTGCCTCCTAGCTATTATGTTTCTGTTGAGAAGTCAGTTTTCAGTTTATTGTTGCCCTTTAAAAATAATACACGTTTTTTCACCGGCTTCTTTGAAGATTTTTTTTTTCCTGGTCTTCGGTTTTACTTTGTTAATCTGTTGTTTAATCTGTTCAGAATTTGTTATTGTTTCTGAACCTATGACTTGATGTCTTCAGTCAATTTTGGAAAATTGACATGGCCACTCTCTTTTTATATATTGGTCCTGCTCTATTCTCTTTTCTCTTTCTCAGATTTCAGTTATCTCTGTGTTAGACTATTTCACAAGCCTCATAATGCCTTGTATGTGTATTAGGCTTTTCTCTGTGTTCTTTATCCTTTTCCTTAACCTACCTCAGTCTGGATATTTTCCTCTGACCTACATTCCACACTTGTGTTTAATCTGCTCTTCAACCTCTCCATTGAGTTGTTTCCAATTTTGAAACTTTTCATTTCTAGACTTTCCATTTTATTTATTTTTACGGTTTCAAATTTTCTGCCAAAATTCTCTAATTGTCATATACTGCTTTGTACAAATTAATCAGTTATAGTCTGGGTGTGACAGTGCCAATATTTCAGTCTCCCCTTTGTCTCTTCTTTACAGTCAGCCTTTTCCCTTGGTTTTCAGTCGTTCTTAACTCTTTGTATGCTTGAGTATTTTTTTTTATTGTGTGCTGCATGTTATGATTGCAAAATTATAACACTAATTTGTAATCTGAGGCTCTGGATGATATTTTCCTCCATAGGGGATTTAGCATTGCTTCTGGCAGACAGTTTCTGTAGATACAGTTGTGACTCTCCAGAAGTCCTGATTGAAAGGACAGAAACAACTGGTTCAGAAGCCCTAACCAGCCTCTAGAGAAATCCCAGAACACTCAGCCCTGACACATTAATACCCTGCACCGATCAGAGGTTGCTGGCCACACAGACTCACCAAGCCACAGACTTCTCTTCCACAAGCACATTCTTACCTCAGCTACAAAGTGACCAAGCCACAAATACTAAGGGTTGAAATCAAATATATGTACAGGGTATTAAACAGATACCAAGGGGAACAGTTAACTTGAATACAGGGTCAAAATCAGCAACAAGTTTTATCATCCAGTGCCGATGTCAGTTACAAGCTTCGAGGACAATTTCTTTTTGAAGGCTTATTCCAGTTTTGTGAGGCCAGCATGAGCTGTATGCATTTGCCAGGGGCAAATTTACACTTCTGAGTTAACCCATGCAGCAAATGCTATGCATCTGCTCGCAGTCCATTTAGAAGTATTTGCCGTGAATGATGGAGGGCCTGATTCGTCGTACTCCTGCTTGCTAATCCACATCTGCTGGAAGGTGGACAGTGACAGGATGGAGCTGCCAATCCATACCAAGTACTTTTGCTCTGGAGGTGCAATGATCTTGATCTTTATAGTGCTATGTACCAGGGTGGTGATCTCCTTCTGCATCCTGTTGGCGATGCCTGGGTACATAGTGGTGCCACTGGACAGCACTGTGTTGGAATACAGGTCTTTGCAGATGTCCACGTCACACTTCATGATGGAGTTGAAGGTGGTCTTGTGGATGTCACAAGATTCCATGCCCAGGAAGGAAGGCTAGAACAGCACCTCTGGACACCGGAACCACTCGTTGCCAATGGTGATGACCTGGCTGTTGTACAGCTTGTAGCTCTTCTCCAGCTTTCTGTCATCAGCTGTAACTGTTCTATGTACCATCTTCTTTCTGTGAGCTGTACCCTTGCCCCCTGTCTGGACCTGATCAGGAAGTTTGGCTAACTTTTCTTGATTTGTGCTGTTGCTTAATCTGAAGCAGGGAAAGTCCTCCACCTGCAGCCCGCAGCAAGAGCAAGATGGCTGCCCAGGGAAGATTTCTTAAATAAGAAACAAAACCCGCTAACCATAAATGAAAAGATTGATTAGTTTCACTACATTGGAAATAATAATTTGTGTATATCAAGAATTACCCTAAAGAAGGAGGAAAAAGAAAAGTCACAAACAGGGAGAAAGTATATATAGCCGACAAAGGACTGATATCTGTAATATATAAAGAAATCCTACAAATTAATAAGAAAAAGAAAAAACTAATAGGAAAATTGGCAAAAGACATAAGTGGAAACATGGCTTTAGGGTTTTCAGTCTCAATGAAATTAGAAAAGTAGCAAATTTAGAGCACAGTGAGATTCCATTTTTATGTTACTAAGTTTACGGTAATTTTCTTTTTTTTTTTTTTTCCTTCCGTCTCACCTCAAATATATATACTATATATGTTTGGCACACTGAACTTAAATGCAATTTTATTTTGCTATATACCTGGTTGCCATTGTATGGTACATTGTTGTTCTCCAGAATATTCTTCCTTCTCTTAGTGCAGTGGTTCTTAAAGTGTGGTCCCCAGACCAGCATCATCAGCATCACCTGTGTACTTCTTAGAACTGCATACATTGGCCAGGTGCAGTGGCTCACACTTGTAGTCCTAACAATTTGGGAGGTTGAGGTGAGAGGGTCGCTTGACGCCAGGAGTTCAAGACTGGCTTGGCCAACATAAGGAGACCCCCCATCTCCACAACAAGTAAAAAAAAAAAAATAGCCAGGAGTGGTGGTATGTACCTGAGTCCTAGCTACTTGAGAAGCTCAGGCAGGAGGATTGCTTGAGCCTATGAGTTTAAGGCTAGGATCGCACCACAATACTCCAGCCTGTGGGTGAAAGAGTGAGACCCTGTCTTAAAAGAAAAAGATGCAAATATTCAGGTCTCACTTCACATATTACTTATGTGAGATAAAGTATTTCCCCTCCATGGTAGAAGGCAGGTTTGCTTACAAAAGATTGAAGTTTCCAAAGCTCTGGGTTTCTTTCCTATAATGCAACCCACTGTGTGTGCAGATGTCACCTGGCCTTTGTCCCATCACCCTGTGGGAACTGGGCTTGAGGAACTGGTGCAAGAAAATGATGATACTGTGGCTGTACTGCCATTGCTCTGAGTAAAGAACTGTCCCTTGTCTATGAGTCTGTCTTTTGTCTGTGTATGTGAAACTCTGGCAGTTTAACTTTTTAGCCTGCAGGTAGGATAAAAACAGATCTTGCATTTCTTGATGCAAGTCCTCTTTCTTTAAAGTTTGTATGCTGAAATGGGAATCATTGCTTTTAACACTTGTTAATAGGAAGCATAGTATTGAATAAGCTAAACGTCTAATAAGACAGATGCTTTTTCTGTTGTCAAATTTTGATGTTCAGATGTTCTTCAAAATGTCTCCAATACCCTGGTTTTATTTCCATCTTTAATTTACTCATTGATCTGACATTTCTTTGTATGCTTTTTGTTCTTGTTTTTCTCAGATTGTTGTACCATTAGAAGCTAGGTTGATCTACAGACAGACAGATGGCTGAAAGTGGAAAAGAAAAAATAAAATGGACAGCCACCATTATTGTTAGCTCATCTCTTAAGGTAAAGGGGCATTTGTGCCACTGATCTTTAACTTCAAAAGTTAAAAGCAGCTTTCATGTAGAACAATATTTTAAGAGAGCCTTAGCTTGATTATCTACAATTAGTTGTGGGGGAGCAGAATGTGCATAAGCTAAATGTATTTTAAAAATAAATTAGTAGACTTTTTGCATTCATTTTCAACATCCTACTTCCCTAATTCTTTGAAGGTTGGAGATTTTCTAAAGTTCTTTTTTTTTTCTTTCTGTAAGCACTCTAATGGAGATGTTAAGGAATTCCAGAAACAGTAAAGATATGCAAATATATATTAGTTAAGGTTTTTTGAGAGCTAAACAACCAGAAACTGATATCCTAGCCTTGGCAGCATTGAAAGAACACTGTCTTCTTACAGTTTGGAGAGGATAAGATGGAAAGTTGAATGCCTGAGGGTAGGTGGTCAGCTCACAAGACTTCTCCATTGCCCTGATACTTACCTTATGGACAGCAGCTGATATCTGGAATGAAGGGGCAAGAAAAGATTGTTTCATAGTAAGGTGTAGGGAGGCAAGAATAAGACTTAAATTAAGATGTTTCTATCAAACCTGTCTTCTCACTGCTGCCTGAAGCTGCACTTTGCCCTGTTGGCTTTAGTCATTTAGATCCATAACATACTAGTATATTGTTAGGTTTCTGGAATTCATGTTTCTCTTTTGTTTCTATAACTTTTCCAGACTGATTTTGAGAGAAGGAGCCAGTAACCCATCCTGATTTACCCAAAGCACTACTTCTAGTTCATTTTTTCATTATGTTTACCTGTCTTGCTTTGTGGTTTCTATTTGTCCCACCTTTTCTATGTTGCTTTTTTTCTCCTTTCTTGCCTCTTTTTGTGTTGATTGGTTATTTATTTACTTATTTACTTATTTGAGAGTGTCTTGCTCTGTCGCCCTGGCTTCAGGGCCATGGTATGATTATAGCTCACTGTAACCTCAACATCCTGAGCTCAAGCATCCTCTCACCCCAGCCTCTTGAGCAGCTGAGACTACAGGTCCATGCCACCAGGCCTGGCTAATTTTTCTTTCTTTCTTTCTTTTTTTTTTTTTAAATAGAGACAGGGTTTTGCTATGCTGCCCAGACTGGTCTTGAATTTCTGGCTTCAAGCGACCCTCCTCCCTTGGCCTCCTAAAGTGCTGGGATTACAGGCATGAGCCATCATGCCCAGCAGATTGGTTATTTTTTTCTCATTTCTTTGTGTTTCTCTACTAGCATTGGAAGTTATATGCTCTATTTCTACCTTTTAGTAGTTATCCTAGAAATTATAACATGTATCCTTGAACCTTAAACAACATGGATTTGAACTGCACAGGTCCACTTATATGTGGATGTTTTTCTAACCAAAGCTGATGGAAAATACAGTATTCATTAGATGTGAAAACTGTATGAGGAGGGCCAGCTTTTTGTGTATATGAGCTCTATGGGGTTACTTTGGGACTTGAATATGCACAAATTTGGATATACACAGGGGTGGAGGGCTCCTGGAACCAATCCCAGCTTTGTATACTGAGTAACAACTGCACTATACATTTGGTGCCACAAAGCCAATGTAAGTAATCATCTTTAGCTTACTCTTAAACAACAAAAGAATCTTTGAACACTTTAATTCCAAGCTGTCATATATTTCAATTTTGTGGGTTTTTTTTTTTTTTGTATTTTTTGTTTGTTTGTTTTTTATTTTTTTAATTTCTTTTAGTTTTTTGGGTGTTTTTTTTGTTTTGTCTTTTTCATTTCAATTTTGTGTTTTTAATTTCACAAAGTCTTACTAATATTTTCTAAAGTTAACATCTGGCCCGGCGTGGTGGCTCATCCCTGTAATCCTAGCACTTTGAGAGGCCAAGGCAGGCAGATCACCTGAGGTTAGGAGTTCAGACCAGTCTGGCCAACATGGCAAAAACCCCATCTCTACTGAAAATACAAAAATTAGCCAGGCATTGTGGCGTACACGTGTAATCCCAGCTACTTGGGAGGCTGGGCGTGAGAATCGCTTGAACCCGGGAGGCGGAGGTTGTGAGCCGAGATCATACCACTGCACTCCAGCCTAGGCAACAGAGCGAGACTCCATCTCAAAAAAAAAAAAAAAAAGTTAACAATCTGTTTGGATTTTCTTATGTCTTTGTTATTTTCTGTGCTCTTCTTTCTTTCCTAAGGCTCAGACATTCCATTTTGGATCACTTCCTTTTTTATCTGAAGAATACAACAGTCTCACAAATGAATATCTGCATGAATGAAAATAAATCATTATATTAAAAAGATATTTGTGGCTGGGCGCGGTGGCTCATGCCTGTAATCCCAGCACTTTGTGAAGCTGAGGCGGGTGGATCATGAGGTCAGAAGTTCAAGACCAGCCTGGCCAAGATGGTGAAACCCGTCTCTACTAAAAATAAAAATAGGGCCCACGGCACGAAAAACCCCCCCCCCCGAGGGGGGGGGCCGGAGAAAAAAATTTTTTTAAAAAAAAAAAAAAAAAAAAAAAAAAAAAAATAAAAAATTAGCTGGGTGCGGTGGCGGGTATGGTGGCAGGTGCCTGTAATCCCAGCTACTTGGGAGGCTGAGGCAGGAGCATCGCTTGAACCCGGGGGGCAGAGGTTGCAGTGAGCAGAGATTGTGCCACTGCACTCCAGCCTGGGCAACAGAGTAAGCCTCCATCGCAAAAAATAAAATATATTTGTATTTGTATGTTTATTGCAGCACTATTCACAATAGCAAAGATATGGAATCAACCTCTATAAATGGATGATTGGGTAAAGAAAATGTGGTATATATCCACAGTGGAATACTATTTAGCCATAAAAAATAAAATCATGTCTTTTGCAGCAACATGGATGGAACTGGAGGCCATTATGTTAAGTAAAATAATTCAGAAACAGAAAGACAAAGACCACATATTTTCACTTATAAGTGGGAACTAAATAATATGTATACATGGTCAGAGTATGAACTGATAGACGTTGGAGACTTGGAATGGTGAGGCAGGAGGTGGGCAGGGGTGGATAATGAGAAATTATGTAATGGGTACAATGTATATTATTTGGGTGATGGATACTCTAAAAGCCCAAACTTCACCACTATTCAATATATCCATGTATCAAAATTGCACTTGTATCCATTAAATTTATACAAATTTTAAAAATAATAATTTAGAAATTACCTCAGTGAGGATCTGCCAGAAGCAAATTCAGTTTTATTAGTATCAAATTTTAAATTTTCCCTTCGATCTTAAAAAATGATTTAAAAGTCAATTTAATTGAGGTATAACTTACATACAATAAAATGCACACATTTAAAATACACATTTTGGTGCATTTTGACAAATGTGTATACCTGTGTAACCATTACCGCAGTCAAAATATAGCACAATTTCATTGCCCCCAAAACTTCCCTCATCTCCTTTTGTAGTTAGCACCTCAGGCAATCAGTGAGCTGGATTTTAATCACTATAGATTAATTTTACCTGTTCGGGAACTGTATAAATGGAATTACACAATTTGTACTCTTTTGGGCCTGGCTTCTTTCACTGAGCACAGTGCTTTTGTGATTCATCCATGTTGCTACATGTAACAATAATTGTACCATTTTATAGTTCATTATAGTAGTAGTTCATTTTATGAATATATCCCCATTTATCCATTCATTGGTAGATGGATATTTGGGTTATTTCCAGTTTTTGGCTGTTATGAATTAAGCTGCTCTGACCATTCATGTATAAGCCTCTGTGTAGACTTGTTTTTATTTCTCTTCTGATAACCTAGGAATGTAATTGCTGGGTTATATGGTGATCCTAGGTGTATCTTTATAAGAAACTGCCAAACTGTTTTCTAAAGTTCACTGGAAGTGAACACTGAATTCACTTTGTTGTGTAACTAAAATTAAAATAAATGTAGAGATTATGGCTTTATATTTCCATCAACAATATATGAGAGTTCTGGTTGCTCCAAATTGAAAGTTGGTCTTCACTGGATTTATAGCTGTTTTCTCCCCACATATTGAAAATCTCATTTAACTAAATTCTAACCCATTATTGCTCATTTTTGCTGTTGTTAAGAGACAGTCACTTTGTCAGTATTTGCATATAACCTACAAACATCCTCCTTTATACTTTAATAATCTTAGATTGCTTATAATATCTAATATAATGTAAATGCTATGTAAATAGTTATACTGTATTGTTTTTGTATATTTTGTATTGTTTGTTTTCAAATGTTTTTGACATGCAGTTGGTTGAATCCACAGATGCAGAATCCAGATTACAGAGGGCTAACTATACACAGACACAGATAGATAAGCATAACACAGTTGAATACATTGTTGCTATTATTATTTTGCATTAAAAATAAGAAAAATGAAAGGTTTTGTTTGACTTTCACTTATTCCTTCTTTGATGCTCTTCCTTTTTTAATGTAGATCCAAGTTTCTGACCTTTATTCTTTTTCTGAAGACCTTTCAAAATTTCTTGCAAGGCAGGTCTACTCAGTTTTTGCAAGGCAGTTCCCCACAATTTTTGTTTATATGAGAAAGTCTTTCTCCTTTACATGGGAAGGATAACTTCTTGGGATACAGAATTCTAGGTTGTTGGTTTTCCTCCTCAACTGTTTAAATATTTCACTCCACTTTCTTCTTGGTTGCATGGTTTCTGAGAAAGATGTAATGTTCATCTTTGCTTCTCTTACAGGCAAGGTGATTCCCTTCTCCGCCCGCCCCCCACCCCCCCCACAACTTTGGCTTCTTTCAAAATATTTTCTTCATCTTTTATTTTTTGCAGTTTTAGTATGATATACCTAGGTATCATTTTTTGTTTGTTTGGTTGGTTTTTGGCATTTATTATGCTTGGTGTTCTCTTAGCTTCCTCCATCTATGGTTATTGTCTGACAATTTGGGGGAAATTCTCAGTCATTATTGCCTTAAATATTTCTTCTGTTTCTTCTCTTTCTGGTATTCCAATTATGCATATGTTACACCTTTTGTGGTTGTCTTACAGTTCTTAGATATTCAGTTCTGTTTTAGCTTTTGTTGTTATTTTTTCAGTCTTTGTTCTCTCTCTTTTTTTTTTTTTTTTTTTTTTAAAAGATGGGGTTTCACCATAATGACCAGGCTGGTCTTGAACTCCTGACCTCAGGTGATCCACTCACCTCGGCCTCCCAACGTGCTAGGATTACAGGCGTGAGCCACTGCGCCCGGCCTCTCTTTGTTCTCTTTGCTTTTCAGAACCTTTGGAGGTTTCTATTGATATATCTTCAAGCTCAGATAATTTCCTCAGCTGTGTCTAGTCTACTAATGAGCCCATCAAAGGCATTATTTCTGTTAGTGTGTTTTTCCAAATTGTTTGGATCTCTTTTTTTTGTTTTTTGTTTTTTGTTTGATTTTCTTTTAGTTTTTTATCAGTAGGACATCAAGTCATGTTTCTATTTCTTTTTTTTTTTTTGTAATTTTTAAAAATATTTTTCATACCCAGAAACATTTTGTTTCTGTTTCTTATTAATTATCTAGATAGTTGATGTTTTTGTTGCTAATGTGAAATATGAGCCCTCAAATTTTCAATTGCTGTAATATAATATTTATTATGTTAATATTTATCTAAGCTTGATAACTTTTTTCTCTTAAACAGAAATGTGTATAGTTTTTCAAATGTATTTTTTTGTTATTTGATGATAAGAACCTAAATTACCAATCCTTGCATTTCTTCATATATAATGACTTAACTAGTTGTTCAGTACAGATTTTTAAATTTATACATTTATTTTTAAAAAATCTGGTTTGCTGGCCAGGTGTCTCAGTGGTTCAACCCTGTAATCCTAGCACTGTGGGAGGCCAAGGCGGGCAGATTGCTTGAACCCAGGAGTTCAAGTTCTGGGCAACATGGCAAAACCCCATCTCTACAAAAAAATACAAAAATTAGCTGGGCATGATGGCGTGCACCTGTAGTCCCAGGCTGAAGTGGGAGGATCACTTTAGTTCAAGAAGTAGAGGCTGCAGTGAGCTGTAGTTATGCCACTATGCACCAGCGTGGGCAAGAGAGTGAGACTCTGTCTTTAAAAAAAAAAAAAAAAAAGGTTTGATATTTTATTATTGCATCATTGTTTACTAAATATTGGTTTGTGATTTTTTTCTTTTTATTCTATGGTTTTCTTTTACATTCTTTTTTCCTTCAGTTTTTGTGCCTATGTACTTTATATAGTTTGGAAATTATTTGAACTTTAAGGTATAAAGGAGCTTTTTAAGTTGTGTGTTCTGGTAATCTTTTAAGAAATGTAGAAAAACAGTGGTTTTATTGGGTTTTGCTGTATTTCGTTTTATACTTTGTTGTGAGTCTATTTTCATAAATTATGTTTATATAGATTATATATATAAATTAATTTCCTAAATTATATTTACCCATTTTATAGAGGCTTTTAAATGTATTAAATTGAACTTTATGAAATTGACATTTCTTTGCTGAAAAGTTTCATACTGTCATTCTTTAAATTTTCTGATAAACTATCAGTTATTAAGTGCCTCTTTTCATTTCTGTTTTTGCTACATTTTCCTTCTTATGAGTGATGTGCTAGACATAATACTAGTTTTTGGTTTTTGGTTTTTTTTTTTTTTTGAGATGGGGTTTTGCTCTCTCACCTAGGCTGGAGTGCAGTGGCACAATCTCTGCTCACTGCAACCTCCAACTCCCTGGTTCAAGCAATTCTCCTGCCTCAGCCTCCCAAGTAGCTGGGATTAGAGGCGTCTGCCACCACGCCCAGTTAATTTTTGTATTTTTAGTAGAGATGGGGTTTCACCATGTTCGCCAGGCTGGTCTCGAACTCCGACCTCTGGTGATCTACCCCCCCACAACAGCTTCCCAAAGTCCTGGATTTACAGGCATGAGCCACCGCACCTGCCCAACATAATACTAGTTTTAAAAATTATTAATAGATATTATATATATAGGAAGGAGTATTGTATGGATTTTATTTGGGATGTTGGTATAAACAAAGTTAAACAAGTGGTTTTTTTGTTTTGGTTTGGTTTTCTTTTTACTGCACTATTATTCATAGACTTTAATATGCTCAAATGCATTGTGAAACCCTCAAAAGAGATGAAATAATATTCAGCATTTTCCAATCTTATTTCAATCAGGAGCATCTTTTAATATCTCATAGGACTAATATTCTATGAAATATATTTTGAAAAATCTATAGTTAGCTTTCTAGTCATTTTGATGAATCAACTCTTCAACTTACCTATTTTCTCAATTCAATACTTTCTAATTTTACCTTAATTATTTTTTATTAGCATTCCATTCTTTCAGTTGGCACCTACTGATAGGATATTATTGAAATTTATTAGCATGTTATACATGGGTACTCATAATCTGCCAGCAATTATTCCTAACATTGTACCCAAATTAACTGACTTTTGTATACCTTACACACCCACCATATAAGAACCATACCTTTAGGTCTGAATGCCTTTACCTATGTTATTTATTTATTTATTTATTAGTTTTTAATGTATATTGAAATTACCGGAAGCGTAGAAAAGTCTGAAAGAGTATGCTACAAACGATTTAAAACCTATGACAGGATTATGAAGGACTTTGGTTTTCTAAATTGTACATTTTTGTTACCCTACTTGCATTTTTTTTTTTTTTTTTTTTTTTCTTCCCCCTTCTTAAAATTATTATACTTTAAGTTCTAGGGTACACGTGCAGAATATGCAGGTTTGTTACGTAGGTATACATGTGCCATGGTGGTTTGCTGCACCCATCACCTCGTTATATACATTAGGTATTTATCCTTATACTATCCCTCCCCTAGTGCCCCACCCCCTAATAGGCCCCACCGTGTGATGTTCCCCTCCCTGTGTCCATGTGTTCTCATTGCTCAACACCCACTTATGGGTGAGAACATGTGGTGTTTGGTTGTCTGTTCTTGTGTCAATTTGCTGAGAATGATGATTACCAGCTTCATGTCCCTGCAAAGAACTCATCCTTTGGACGTGAACTCATCCTTTTTTGTGGCTGCATAGTATTCTATGGTGTATATGTGCCACATTTTCTTTATCCAGTCTATTATTGTTGAGTATTTGGGTTGGTTCCAAGTTTTTGCTATTGTGAACAGTGTCACACTAAACATACGTGGGCATTTGTCTTTATAACAGAATAATTTATAACCCTTTGGGTATATACCCAGTAATGGGATTGCTGGGTCAAATGGTATTTCTATTTCTAGATCCTTGAGGAGTTGCTACACTGTCTTCCACAATGGTTGAAATAATTTATACTCCCACCAACAGTGTAAAAGCATTCCTGTTTCTCCACATCCTCTCCAGCATCTGTTGTCTCCTGATTTTTTAATGATTGCCATTTTAACTGGTGTGAGATGGTATCTCATTGTGGTTTTGATTTGCATTTCTCTAATAACCAGTGATGATGAGCTTTTTTTCATGTTTGTTGGCTGCATACATGTCTTTTTTGGAGAAGTGTCTGTTCAGATTCTTGGCCCACTTTTTGATGAGCTGGTTTTTTTCTTGTACATTTAAGTTATTTGTAGAGTCTGGATATTAGCCCTTTGTCAGTTGGATAGATTGCAAAAATTTTTTCCAGTTCTGTTGGTTGCTGGTTAACTCTAATGATAGTTTCTTTTGCTGTGCAGAAGCTCTTTACTATACTTAGATCCTATTTGTCAATTTTGGTTTTTGTTGCCAGTGCTTTTGGTATTTTAGTCATGAAGTCCTTGCCTATGCCTATGTCCTGAATGTTATTGCCTAGGTTTTCTTCTAGGATTTTTATGGTGTTCCCCCCCCCCGGGGCCTATTTGGTCATCTTGCCAGCAATCTATCTATGTTACTCTTTCTGTCCATGCTCTTCTCACATTTGTCTTCTTCCTTCACTCGTCTGCTTAATACATTGCTTTTTATTTTAAAGATTTGACTTAAATTTTTTATTATATTATTTATTTGTTTGTTTTTTATATAGGCAAGGTCTCACTATGTTACCCAGGCCAGTCTTGAACTCCTGAGCTCAAGTGATCCATTACCCTGGCCTTCCAAAGTGCTGGGATTATAGGCATGAGCCACTGTACCTGGCCCGGTTTCAATCAAATTTTAGGGAGCTTTTTTAACTCATGTTTTTCCATTTTTAAATGTATCTTCTTGTTCTTTGCCAAAGTTCTCAAGCTAGCTTTTATCTCCTTGATCATAGTAAACAGGCTGTTTTAAGGTGTGTATTTGATAGCTTCACTACATGGATCCCCTGTGGGCCTGTTTCTGTTCTCTATTGTTTCTGATAGTTTTCTTTCATGGAATTGTGTCCCTTTGTATGTCTGATTACTTTTTTATTGTATGTTGGAATTTGTATTTGAAAAATTGTAGAAATAATTTGAAGCCTAGAATAGTGTTATATTCCCTTTGAGAGATTTTAATTCTATGAGAAAATTAAATTCCCGATGCCCTAAGTAAGTACCCTAAGTAAGATGCCCTAACTAAGTGGTTGCCAGTTAAAATACAGTATAGTCAAGTTTGAATTTCAGGCTGGGTGCGGTGTCTTATGCCTATAATCCCGGCACTTTGGGAGGCGGAGGTGGGTGGATCACTTGAGGTCAGGAGTTTGAGACCAGCCTGGCCAACATGGTGAAACTCTGTCTCTACTGAAAATACAAAAATTAGCTGGGCGTGGTGGTGCCTGCCTGTAATTCCAGCTACTTGGGAGGCTGAGGCAGGAGAATCACTTGAACCCAGGAGGCAGAGGTTGCAGTGGGCGAGGAGCATGCCATTGTACTCCAGCCTGTGTGACAGAGTGAGATACTGTCTCAAAAAAAAAAAAAGTTTGAATTTCAGATAAACAGTGACTTTACTATAATTATGTCCCAAATATTGTATGGGACATACTTATATTGAAAATTGCATTGTTTGTCGTTCATTCACATTTAACTGAGTGTTCTGTATTTTTATTTGCTAAATCTGACAACCCAACTCCTAAGGCATCTCTTGTATATGATGAGTTAAGTTGTATCCTGTACATCTAGAATGTTGAATTAAATTGTCTCATGTACGTGTAGCTGTGAGAACGTAGTCGCACAGATCATTTTCTTTGTTCCATAATTCAGATGAGGAGACCTGATTGAGAAAAGTTGCTCTAGGGAGTGCTTCTGCAAGGTGCTTGGGAGCACTAGTAATTCGGTTATCACCTTAATACAATTTCAAGGATTGAAATGGTTTGAAGCTGGGCTATAGTCCCTCTGAGAGCTGTTCTATTTTTGTCAAAAGATCTGTTCAGCCTCTCTTCTGCCTCTTTCTGAACTGGCAGATGCCCTCAGGGAAAAGAATGGCCTAAATGCTGGCTCATATATTTGAATTTCTGTATATATCTTGGCCTTATAATTTTTTACTATCCTGTTATCTCTCTGTTGTATTCAACCAGATTTTAAAAGATTGTCCAGCTTTTTTAGTTGTCTTCAGCAGGTGGGTTGGCCTAAATTACTTAATCTGCCATTGCTAGAAGCATTATATAATTTTAAAACAGCAGAAGCAAAGAGCCATATAAACTGTAGGTCAGGATCTGTCTGAGTGATACAAAATACTCTTAGAAAAGAAAGGAAGCATGTATTTAATACATAATTTCAGCCTGTGTGCTTAAAATATATATATTTATATATATATATATTCTGAGGCAAATAGAAAATAAAAGTAATCTACCTAAGGAATTTTTATCTATCTGGAAACTAATAAGTTTGAGTTTTATTTATTATTTTTATTTTTAATTTTTGGTAGAAACAAGGTCTCACTATGTTGTCTTGCTACGTGGCAACCACTTACTTAGGGCACTCTTAGGACACTTACTTAGGGCATCAGGAATTTAGTAGCAACAAGGTCTCACTACATCGGCTTGGTCTCAGACTCCTGGGCTCAAGCTGATTCTCTCACCTCATCCTCCCAAAGTGCTAGGATTATAGGTGTGAGCCACTGTGCCTGGCCAAGTTTAAGTGTTACCGTATCAGGAAAAACCTCGATTTTAGTATTGTGGGTAATATGATTTAATTGCTTGGCTGGAATAGGAAATTAGGTGATATTTGAAATGGTTAGTATTAAAGCTAAGAGTCCTATAGCTGTTTTCTTACACGTTTTCTGACTCACCTCAGGCTTAAAACGTATTAAAATTATACTAAAGTAACTAATGTAAACTGATAAACTGTCGAATTGGTTGCCTTCTGTATAATACTGTATATGTCTGGCATACATGGTTCTGTCAACTGTTTAAGAAATAAACAACCACCTGTTTTCCATAGTTATACATTAATGCATGTCAGAATCCATCTCTAAGTTGTTTATTATTATTATTATTACTGTTATTATTTGAGACAGGGTCTCACTCTGTCACCCAGGCTGGAGTGCAGTGGTGCAATCATGGCTCACTGTAGCCTCAACCTTCCAGGCTCTGGTGATTCTCCCACCTCAACCTATGAGTAGCTGGGACTATGGCATGTGCCACCACACCCAGCTAATTGTTATATTTTTTGTGGAGAAGTGGTTTTGCCACGTTGCCCAGGCTGGTCTTGAACTTCTAGACCCAAGTGATCCACCAGCCTTGGCCTCCAAGGTCTCCTTGGCCACCATGCCCAGCCTCCAAGTTCTATATTTGTTTTTTGAAGTGGAGTCTCACTCTGTCCCCCAGGCTGGAGTGCAGTGGCAGGATCTTAGCTCACTGCAACCTCCGTCTCCCAAGTTCAAGTGATTCTCCTGCCTCAGCCTCCTGAGTAGCTGGGACTACAGTCATGCACCACCACGCCCGTCTAATTTTGGAGTTTTACCACGTTGGTCAGGCTGGTCTCAAACTCCTGAGCTCAAATAATCCGCCCGCCTCAGCCTCCCACAGTGTGGGATTACAGGCATGGGCCACCGCACCTCGCCCAACTTGTTTTTTTTTTAAATGAAGTTTGCAGCTGGGTGTGGTGGCGTGCACCTATAGTCCCAGCTACTTTGGGAGGATTTCATGAGCTCGGGAGTCTGAAGTCAGCCTGGGCAATAAAGTGAGACCACAACTCTCTCTCTTTTTTTTGTTTTTCTTTTTTCCATTAGCATTTTGGTCACAGAGATGTGCAGACCCCAGCTCTCTCTAAAAAGAAAAAGAAGTTTACATTTGTTCTGGTTCATACAGTTTTTAAATGCTGTCCTTAATTTCTGTTCCTAAGTAACATAACTGTAGTACATAACTCAGTCCCAAATTTAAAATAATGTGTCTTAGTAGAACTAAATGTTTTTGCTCTTAAGTTTTTTTCTCCATAGAAAGAAAACTTAGAAGTTCTTCTCCGGCCGGGCGTGGTGGCTCACACCTGTAATCCAAGCACTTTGGAGGCCAAGGCGGGTGTATCACCTGAGGTTAGGAGTTCAAGACCAGCCTGACCAACATGGTGAAACCCCGTCATTATAAAAAAAAAGGTTTTCCTCCATAGAGATCATCATCTCTTTTGATGATCATGTCCTTAAATAGTAATTATAAAATAAGCTATTAAACTTCTTTTAATTTTTTCTTTAGCTTTAATAAAATTATAAGCATGTCTTAAGTTTGTATTTCTGAATTTTTTTTAAAAGAGTTATGAAATTGCAACTGCCCTAGAAAATCGGAGCCACAAGGTTAGATACTCAGATTCAGTGGAAAATGGATCAATTATATTTTCTCTTTCTGGTATGGTATATTTGCTTACTGCCTTAAGTTTCTTATGAAATATGTTGGCATAAATTCTAATGATTTCATAGTTCAGTAACCATGTAATCATTAAGGTGTTATCTTTTGGAAGGGGGTAAATGTTTAAAACTTTGTTACTACTACAAATGCAGAGCATATGGCCAATTCCAATATATTCCTTTTTGGATTACAATTGTTAAAATAAAGCTGAACTAGTGGTGTCTGGTAGAGGATGGGGGAAAAACTGCTTGCTTTGGCTGAGATAAAAATAGAAAAAGCCACTTTCACAACAATCTATGCTTACATTAAAGTATTACTTATATTAACAGAGGCCACATTTGTCAAAGCTCATATACAAAAAACAACATAGGAGAATGTTTTTCATTAATTTGTATAAGTTTGCTGGATATAATATAAATATTAACTGAAAGAATCATACAGGGACAAATAAATGTTCCTGAAATGATAACTGATACAACTTTGAGTCATGGACAAAAGTCCAGTAAGGAATTAGATTAGGGTAAGAGGAGGCTTGGAGATGGTTAGGGGGAGGCTCCACCTGTGCTTGAGAAATGACAGAAGTGATTTTTAAAAAGGTGGAGGTAAAGGATTTTATCTGGAGGGTTGCAAATAGACTTCTCTTCTAGCAGTTTTGGAAGACAATCACTTTCCAAATGGTTCTAGAATAGATCTAAACTCATTCTTCTGTTTAAATACAGAACCCTCCAGGGAGAAATAAAATATTTGGTGAATATTTGCCTTGGATACTTTATATACATGATCTAATTTAATCCTTCTGACAAATCTAACAAAAAATATACTCCCATGTTAGAGATGAGGAAACATATGTTCAGAGAGGTTATATAAGTTGCCCAAGTTCACTCAATTAGTATATAATCAGTCACTTTCCTCAGACTGTCTCCCACATCGTTTGAAGAGCTGTAATCAAGTTTCCCTTTTCCAATCATTATTAATGGGCCTGATGCTGTTTCAGAGATTCCAGATATCTGCTCACTGAGTGTATTAATTTACATAATTCTTTATGTTCTCGTAGAAAGGTTTCTCCAACAAGAAATCATTGAAGCCTTGCCTTTTTTTTGTTTTTTATTTTTATTTATTTATTTATTTATTTTTTTTGATGGAGTCTTGCTCTGTCACCCAGGCTAGAGTGTAGTGGTGAGATCTCGGCTCACTGCAACCTCTGTCTCCCGGGTTCAAGCAGTTCTCCTGCCTCAGCCTCCAGAGTAGCTGGAATTATAGGTACGCCACCACGCCTGGCTAATTTTTATATTTTTAGTAGAGATGGGGTTTCACCATGTTGGTCAGGCTGGTCTTGAACTCTTGACCTCTTGATCTGCCAGCCTTAGCCTCCCAAAGTGCTGGGATTACAGGCATGAGCCACCACACCCAACCAGAGGCTTGCTTAAGACTACCTTTCTTTAGCTGATTTCCAGCTTTTAAAAATCATTATAGGAGCTTCTTGGTTGCTGAACACATGGAGGTGTATGAGAGTGGCAGGCCCAGAGAAGGCATTGAAGCTCTATGTCCCTTCCAACATACCTAGCCCTATGCATCTCTTCATCTGTATCCTTTGTAATATCCTTTACATGTAAACTAGTACATATTTTAAAAGTAAAACATAAAACATTAACATTTTAGATGGAGTTCATTTTTTAATTAAAAACTAGCCAGTATCTTCATGTGAACAATGCCTTCATCTAGGGAAAATAGTAGTTACTGATTCAAAAAAGTTTTTCTCTTATTTAGCGCAAGTCATTCTTTTATACAGAGCACTTCAAAGAACTACCTACATCATTTTGTTGTGTAGGAATTCCATTATACTAATTTATACTCCTTATGAGTTTAGGGCTTGGACACATATGGTATACTTATAGCTATTTTGGTTGATTGAGTTTATAACTAAATTTGAGCTGTATAACAAAGTGACATTTTATATTCAATTCACCTTTCTCCTAGGAGTTGCATTTTTATTAATGGATACTAAGGAATGTCTTATGTCAACCGAAGAAATATTTCTAGCCAAAATTGAGAAATTTATTAACATTCACCAAAATAGTTTTTTGGTTCTGTCTGCTGCCCTCCATGGGCCTGAAGAAAGGAAACTGATGTTCAGAATTCAGCAGAGGTATGGAAGAATAGCATTATAGACTTCTTTTTCTTATATGGCATTTATTTCAGTTCTAAATTCTTTTAGGTGAGTTTTGTTTTGCTAGATGATAAACACTGCTGTTAACCTATCAAATTTAATGAAATATGGGCCAAATAGCTATTCTATGAATCAAGGTGACAGGGTTCATGCTGTTTCATGGCCTTCTCCTGCAGGACCAAGTCAAAAGTGAACAACTTTTTAGTCAGTGAAGTTCTGGCTATAAAGCCACCTCACATCCTCTGTGGAGTAAGGCAGGGCATAAATGCATAGACAGATAACAAACAATAGAGATTTGTCTCTTCTTTCTACTTTCTTAAGAGAACAGATGACAGTAAGTTATATGATCTGTATAACATGAACTGTTTTTCAGATTCCTGGGTTGTAACTTACGAATACTTCCAGTACACAACACAGTAAATGCTGTTAATCTTATGTGCACTATAGCGAAGGTGAGTCATCTGGGGAAAATGACACATACACACATACATTTTAAGGTTTTTGACTTCAAAATGCCACCCTTTTGAGCAAGACTGGCAAATATCTTGCTTCCGTTCCCCTCAGGGAATTGATGTTCACCATGCAACTTTTTCCCAAGTCTGAACTAAGCCTTTCAAATCTTCTCAGTTTACTTTCAGTGGCCAGTATCATTTAAGACACATTTGGGGCCAAAAGAGCATCTGGCTGGCCCTATTGTTTACTTATATCTTCCTTCAGATTCTAAAGTATAAGGCTTGGTCAGATTGCAGTCATGAGCTGTCAGAGTGCAAACATCCTATCTTATGGAAAGTTCTCCACCAGTTGTCCACTTTCTTTTCACGCTCTTTATCCTCTGCAAAGTGTGCCCAGACACCTCCAACCCCCTAGGCAGACTTAGGTTTTCCTTACCTTTATACTTGGAACATATCCATTAAAGCAAATTTTATAGTATTCTACTTTTTGGCTTGCATGTTTGAAATTCCTTGGATAGAAACCAAGTATTTTCCTGTTGATTAGTAACTCATATATAGTATTTAGCACAAAGGTGATCAAGAGATTTGCTGAAAGAATGAAAGCTAGGTATTTTTAAATGTGACCTTGTGAAAATACCTTATTTCTATAAATAATGCTGCATCTTTATGTCTTCTTCCAGACTACCTCCAAACCATACATAGATAGCATCTGCTACAGAATGATAACAGCTAAAGCTTACATCATTGAGCAAAGTCCTGTTTGGAAAACACTTCAGAAGATAAAGCTGAGTAGTGATTCAGTTAACCCAAATTAGAATACCAACTTAATGTTCTTCTCAAAGAATGTTAAAATAATTAGACCTGTGAAATTATAATATTCAAATATCTATTTATATTAAAGATATTTATATTAATTTAAAATGATAACATACAATTAAAAGTGATTTTAGGAGTTTTGCTTGTTTTTTTTTTTTAAATATACTTAAAGTTTCGTGGGGCACATGTGTAGGATGTGCAGGTTTGTTACGTAGGTATACACGTGCTATGGTGGTTTGCTGCATCCATCACCCCATCATCTACATTGAGTATTTCTCCTAATGCTATCCCACCCCTGTCCCCCTATACCCCAACAGGCCCTGTTGTGTGATGCTCCCCTCCCTGTGTCCATGTGTTCTCATTGCCCAACACCCACTTATGAGTGAGTGGTGTTTGGTTTTCTGTTCTTGTGTCGGTTTGCTGAGAATGATGGTTTCCAGCTTTATCCATATCCCTGCAAAGGACATGAACTCATCCTTTTTTATGGCTGCATACTATTCCATGGTGTATATGTGCCACATTTTCTTTATCCAGTCTATCATTGATGGGCATTTGGGTTGGTTCCAAGTCTTTGCTATTGTGAACAGTGCCACAATAAACATATGTGTGCATGTATGTCTAATAATAGAATGATTTATAATCCTTTGGGTATATACCCAGCAATAGGATTGCTGGGTCAAATGGTACTTCTATTTCTAGATCCTTGAGGAATCAACACACTGTCTTTGACAATGGTTGAACTAATTTACACTCCCACCAACAGTGTAAAAGCATTCCTGTTTCTCCACATCCTCTCCAGCATCTGTTGTCTCCTGATTTTTTAATGATCGCCATTCTAACTGGGGGCAAAATGCTATCTCAATGTGGTTTTGATTTGCATTTCTCTAATTAATGACCAGTGATGATGAGCTTTTTTTCATGTTTGTTGGCTGCATAAATGTCTTCTTTTAAGAAGTGTCTGTTCATATCCTTCACCTACTGTTTGATAGGGTTGTTTTTTTCTTGTAATCTGTTTAAGTTCTTTGTAGATTCTGGATATTAGCCCTTTGTCAGATGGGTAGATTGCAAAAAATTTTTCCCATTCTGCTGGCTGCCTGTTCACTGTAATGATAGTTTCTTAAAATTATTTATTATTATTTTTTTTTTATATTTTTATATATATATATTCTTTTTTTTTCTTTTTTTTTCGGGGCTGTGGGGGGCATGCGGAATTTTTCGGGCCCCTGGCGTGTTCTTTTGCTGTGCAGAAGCTCTTTACTATACTTAGGTCCTATTTATCAATTTTGGCTTTTGTTGCCATTGCTTTTGGTGTGTTAGTCATGAAGTACTTGCCCATGCCTGTGTCCTGATGGTATTGTCTAGGTTTTCTTCTAGGGTTTACGGTCTTATGTTTAAATCTTTAATCCATCTGGAGTTAATTTTTGTGTAAGGTGTAAGGAAGGGATCCGGTTTCAGCTTTCTGCCTAAGGCTAGCCAGTTTTCCCAACATCATTTATTAAATAGGGAATCCTTTTCCCATGGCTTGTTTTTGTCAGGTTTGTGAAAGATCAGATGGTTGTAGATATGTGGCATTATTTCTGAGGCCTCCGTTTTGTTCCATTAGTCTATATCTCTGTTTTGGTACCAGTACCATGCTGTTTTGGTGACTGTAGCCTTGTAGTATAGTTTGAAATCAGGTAGGGTGATGCCTCCAGCTTTTTTTTTTGCTTGGCTGTGCAGGCTCTTTTTTGGTTCCATATGAAGTTTAAGATGGGTTTTTCCAATTCTGTGAAGAAAGTCAATGGTAGCTTGATGGGGGATAGCATTGAATCTATAAATTACTTTGGGCAGTATAGATTTGTGTATGTTGAGCCAGCCTTGCATCCTGGGGATGAAGCTGACTTGATCATGATGGATGAGCTTTTTGATGTGCTGTTGTATTCAGTCTGCCAGCATTTTATTGAGGATTTTCACATCAATGTTCATCATGGATATTGGTCAATTTTAGAATAAATGTAATGTGGTGCTGAGAATATATATTCCGTTGATTTGGAGTGGAGAGTTCTGTAGTTGTCTATTAGGTTCACTTGGTCCAGAGCTGAGTTCAAGTCCTGAATTCTTTGTTAATTTTTTGTCTGGTTAATCTAATATTGGCAGTGGGGTGTTACAGTCTCCCACTATTACTGTGTGGGAGTCTAAGTCTCTTTGTATGTCATTAAGAACTTGCTTTGTGTATCTGGGTGCTCCTGTATTGGGTACATATATATTTAGGTTAGCTCTTGTTGCATAGATCCCTTTACCATTATATAATGCCCTTGTATCTTTTGATCTTTGTTGGTTTAAAGTCTGTTTTATCAGAGACTAGGATTGCAACCCCGCCCCCCTTTTTTTTTGCTCTCCATTTGCTTGGTAAATCTTCCTCCATCCATCCCTTTATTTTGAGCCTATGTGTGTCTTTGGACATGAGATGGGTCTCCTGAATACAGCACACCGATGGATCTGACTCTTTATCGAATTTGCCAGTCTAACACTGTTTAGCAAAGGATTGCTACATCCATATATCATAAAACTAAGGTGTAGCTTCTCATTGAGTTGGACACATCTTTAGTAGGAAATTAAAATACAGAATTTTCTAATCAGCTTCTTAAAGTCATACATATTTTTTAGGTTTTTCCATAAGGTAGCAAGTATTTCTAAAATTCATCTTTGTAAATGTTTTCCTGTTGCAACTTCTGCTGGAGAGGTGGTGATGGGACTCTGCTCCCAAAGACTCCACCTGAGCCAGGAAAAGAGAGTGAAGCTAAGAAGTCAACTGGACTGAATTCTAAACTTCTTTCTACTCATTTACACTGGTGTGATATCCAGGTTGACACTAAGAATTCCAAAATGTTACACAGCATATAAATGCAGCAGAAAAGTGTATCAGTATTTGTATAAGCTCATTAAAACTGTAGTAATGAATATAGACAATTCAACTACATTTTATGAAGTTATAAAGTTAGTTTATATTGGATTTTCAAAAGTAGTATTTAGGACATATGTGGGCATTATTTACCATTAGATAACTTTAAAACCAAAAAATACCATTATTCTATAATGTATCATTATAGAAATTGATAAATGAGAAAAACTACATTTATTTTTTGAGCAGTAGATTTTTACAGAAAAAAATTTTTTTAAAGGCATTAAATAAATCATTATGGAAAATTACGTTTTATTAGTTTTTATTTAGGAAGTGGAACTTTCATTTTATCTCAATATTTTCTTCGGAGGTAGACTTTGTTTTCATTTCAATGAGTTCTTCCACTCGAGCTAGAACACTTTCAATCAAATCAAATGTGAAAAGAGCTGAATGTAGGACCTGCAAAGCCAAGAAAAAATAATGTTATTAATAATGCTGCCTTCAAAACAAAACATAGAAAATATTACAGCTGGAAGTAGCTTAGGAATACTTGAGCTAGGTGCAGCGATTCACACTTGTAATTAATTCCTGTGCTTTGGGAGGCCAAGGTGAGAGGATTACTAGAGGCCAGGAGTTTGAGATCAGCCTGAGCAACACAGTGAGACCCTATCTCTACTAAAAATTAGCCAGGTGGCCAGGTGCGGTGGTTCACACCTGTAATCCCAGCACTTTGGGAGGCCAAGGTGGATGGATCACAAGGTCAAGAAATCGAGACCATCCTGGCCAGCATGGTGAAACCCCGTCTCTACTAAAAATACAAAAATTAGCCAGGTGTGGTGGCATGCACCTGTAGTCCCAGCTACTCAGGAAGCTCAGGCAGAAGGATCACTTGAACCCAGGAGGCGGAGGTTGCAGTGAGCCGAGACTGCGCCACTGTGCTCCAGCCTGGCAACAGAGCAAGACTTGATCTCAAAAAAAAAAAAAAAAAAAAAAAAAAAAAAGCCAGGCATGGTGGTGTGCACCTGTAGTCCTGGCTAATTAGGAGTCTGAAGTGGGAGAATCATTTGAGCCCAGGGAATTGAGGCTGCAGTGAGCCACAATCTTGCCGCTGCACTCCAGCTTGGGCAAGACAGCAAGATCCTGTCTCTAAAGAATAAAAAGGAAAGAAAAGAAAATTTCAGATCACCTTAAGCTGCATTTCAGGAGGCATATTAGGGATCTCTTCTCCACCTACAGTTATAGAACAAAGAGCTTTAGATTTCTGGGTCTCTGTAAGAGAAAAAAAAATCATGTGTCACACTTAAAACAACTCTCAGATTTCAATAACAAATATATAAGCTATATTCATCATTCACTAACTTAAAATGTGTCAGTTATTTTGTGTGTAATTATTCAGTCCATTGTTTAACAGTTCAGAGTATACTGAGGCTGTAAGCAAATAGAATGAAATATCAAAATTCTGCAACATGTGAATTAATGCCTCTTTAGATAAATAGCATTATTTTGGCATGTATAGGATTCATGAAACTATTTTCTTCAGTATATAATCAGGATTATAGCCATTATACTAAAAGAATTTCTGGTAATGCCTATAAAAGCACCACCACACATATATGGAAGAGATCACACAATTATTATGGAATTGTTGACTTAAATAATTCTGGATCTAAGATTCTTTTCATAATTTGTACGGATTTACTTCAGGGTGAGATGGAGAGTGGACCAAAGGAATGGTACCCAAA